>JASGCC010000024.1:2782500-2884793 GCA_030067915.1 Hydractinia echinata
ACTGAAAGCGAACGCTCTACCCCATAGGCTACCAGTTGGTATGCAGCAGAAGAAACAAATTCAATCTGAAAAAGGTAACACATCATTACTCAAACCAAGGTTATTCGAATAAATATACAATAAATATACAAGACCAAAAGATAACGACATCACTTTATTAATATTTACGGAGTTGTGCAAAGGATGCGCCTCCTTTTTTGTACCATTTCTCGATTGTGTTATCGTTTACTAAGTAAAGAACTCTTGATTTTCGTTTGAGTAATAAACAGAACGTGTTTGAAAATATTTGTCTTGAAAATTTATACTAAATTGCAAGATGCAACGTTTGTGATAACTGTGAATATTTAAGCTTGTTTTCAAACAAAGTCTGTTATTGTTATGCAAAAGTTGTACAGGAAAATAATTTCCACCCCCATAGCAATTTGTTGCGTAACATCTATTGTATTACATTGATGCAAAGAGATATCCCAATTAAGGTCTTAACTGTGACCGTAACTTGCTAATTAATAATCTTTCTAATATTGAAAACCATTTTTTTGATATTTTATCACCAGGTACCTTTTATTTTAGTGAATTATGTTCACATTTCTTCTACACAACAAAATTCAGTATCTTTAAAGTTGGAATTTCTCTATATTCTGCTCTTTCTATATAAATTAGACGAATTTCCCCTTGGTATTTGTATTTCCTGTAAGAACTTTCAACAACATTGCAATAAAAAAATAATAAAAAACTTAATGTTTTTATATACAATTTGTATGATACAGCCTTATTTATGTCTTCTTTGCGACGCATTGGTTATAATTTCGCGATATTCTTTCGCGAATAAATCGTTGCAATGATTTTGGCGAATAATTATTTCGAGAATCTACTAGCAATTTTAACTTTTTAAGCCTGTTTCTTGAGTCGAATTTAAATCAACTTGCTCACATCACATAGATTAATTCCAGCGAAAAAGTTATTTCTAGTAATTTTGCGAATATTTACTTTCGCGCGGACTAATTTTTGCGAATGTGGTTAAAATTCGAGAAATTCGTGAAAAATAATTAACTGAAGGTAACTTACTGATAGTCATAATATCAGGCGTAAAAGTGTTTATAAACCCGATATATGCAGACAGAAAATTTTTGTAACATTATTTTCTCTAGATGTTGCGCGTCAAAGATACGGAATGCCTTAGAGTGCAATTTTTGTAACTGGTTAACCATATCAAGGGCTCTTTTAAATGAATGCCACATTGAGTACTGGTACCACTTTTTGACGCCATCAAGGTCCAACCAATCACATCCGTTCTGCTGCAGGGCACTGACATATAATTGTAGTAATTCCTCTTCATGATTCACGACTTCTTTCAGGTTGAAGGAATTAACAATAAATGAGGAAAGGTCAAAACAACCACAACCAAGACTTCCAAATTGCCAGTCGAGAAACTTTACATCATCAGGTACAAGGATATTGTCAGAGCGAAAATCTCCATGGACAAGTGTCAAAGCTGCATCTTCGATAAATAATTTCATTGAATCGTGGTAAAACTCTTCAACGGTTTTTGGACATTCTTTTATGCATTTAGCCATGTCAGGAATATCGTGGTCTGGATACATCTCGGATATTTCTTTAAATTTACTTTGAATGATATCAAATCCTGTATTCCACAATGAACCAACTGATTCTGCCAATCTGCGAAGTGATTTATCGTTATATGATGTAAATTCGTTTCGATCTTCCGCTTTGGAAAACTCATCTCGAAAAGCGAAGTAATAGATGATTGAAAAACAATCAGGCAGCCAATCAAGTCCCTTTGCTTTCATAAACAAGTCGTTGTTACCTGCCAGAATGCCATCAAATTTTTCCAGGCTGTTCTTGTGATAGAATTCAGCATGGAACTTGGCCAACTGTGCAACGATAAGACGAGCCTAAAAAAGTATTTTTCTTTAACAAATAGTTTTTTTATTCAGCTGTAGCTAAAATAGGAACAAAATATTTCGATAAATCAATTTTTTTTGTTTGACGAGCTCTTGGAAACATCCAGCCACCATGATCACGTGAATATCTACAACATCGTCAATATCAATATCGTGATTTAGATGTCTCTCATGATTTAGTGTTGATTGAGAGCTAGTTAATTAACCTTTTATTCTAGCATTACGATTTTATTTTTATTAAATTACTGATGTGTATAATTGTTGTATCAGCGATAAGGCGTTTGATATTGATGTCATCATGGTGGCTTGATGACTCCGAAAGCTTGACGAACAAAAATTATATAATAATTTTAGGTAAATATATCAACAAACAACCAAACCAAACCAAACCAAACCAAACCAAACCAACCCAAACCAACCCAACCCAACCCAACCCAACCCAACCCAACCCAACCCAACCCAACCCAACCCAACCCAACCCAACCCAACCCAACCCAACCCAACCCAACCCCAACCCAACCCAACCCCAACCCCAACCCAACCCCAACCCCAACCCCAACCCCAACCCAACCCCAACCCAACCCCAACCCAACCCCAACCCAACCCCAACCCAACCCCAACCCAACCCCAACCCAACCCCAACCCAACCCCAACCCCAACCCAACCCCAACCCAACCCCAACCCCAACCCCAACCCCAACCCCAACCCAACCCCAACCCAACCCCAACCCCAACCCAACCCAACCCAACCAACCAACCAACCAACCAACAAACATGAAAGAAAACAAACAAACATGAAAGAAAACAAACAAACATGAAAGAAAACAAACATGAAAGAAAACAAACAAACATGAAAGAAAACAAACAAACATGAAAGAAAACAAACAAACATGAAAGAAAACAAACAAACATGAAAGAAAACAAACAAACATGAAAGAAAACAAACAAACATGAAAGAAAACAAACATGAAAGAAAACAAACAAACAAACAAACATGAAAGAAAACAAACAAACATGAAAGAAAACAAACATGAAAGAAAACAAACAAATAAACAAACATGAAAGAAAACAAACAAACAAACAAACATGAAAGAAAACAAACAAACAAACAAACATGAAAGAAAACATATACGCTATTAACTACCTTCTTTATCGACATGGTATTCATTATCATATTTTCCTTCCCTTTGATATCTTCCTCGTGAGAGCAGTCTTCCATCAACATCAAATAATCTTGATCATCGTTACACTTCGCATAATAAATAACCGGCAACACATCTCGTCCATTCAAGTATTGATTCAACAAAACTTCCCTTTTGCATATCTCACCATGCTGCATAAGATCTGCTTCAGGTGATTGGTTTAAAAGAATCTCATTTGCAGGTTTACCATACTTTGCAATGATAGTTGATGGGGATAGACCCTTCTTCTCACATTGGTCGTAGGTTAAAAATAACTTTCTTACATTAGACGTCATGCCATAAGTTCTTGGATGTTTTGCATCTACCTGGAAAATCATTCATCAATATTACGAATGGTTATTTACTTCTTTAGTTCATGTACGTACTGCTATTAATAAGGAAATTGTGAAGCAGTTAAAGCTCTCATTTGTACTGTGAATGGCAAGCACGATCTCCTTTTAACAGAATAGACAGCATTTTTTACAACTAGCTAAATGGCCTTATATGAGACTCCTTTTCTGTTCACAGATATTTAAAACGTTCGAGTGGTTAACATGATGCACGATTGAAACCACATAT
Source organism: Hydractinia echinata (assembly GCA_030067915.1). Taxonomy (NCBI): domain Eukaryota; kingdom Metazoa; phylum Cnidaria; class Hydrozoa; order Anthoathecata; family Hydractiniidae; genus Hydractinia; species Hydractinia echinata. The sequence continues at coordinate 2,786,182 of JASGCC010000024.1, forward strand.
ATATCGCAAAAGCGATTTTAAAACGTTTATACTGCGAAAAGATCGCTAGCAAGTTGAAAAAAGACATCAACACGCTTCGGTTATAAGCCTATTGCATTGCAGGCGCGAGCAAAATTTTACCCTATTGCCATATACATATTTCTATTTCTTTATAGAATGAAACAAAATCAACGAAAATGCTCCAAAGCAAAAAAATGCTGCATTGTGGCATATTGGCTACAGATTTGTTTTACTGGTCTTGAATATGACCTTGATACATTGCACACATTTTTCGTCAGTGTATGCATGAGCGAATTGAAAATTGTTAACTTTTTTGTTTTTTCTTTATCATTTACAAAAGCACAACAGGCAGCTTGAGATAAAGTTTGATTATAAACGACACTTATATCCAAAAATTGATTTCAAAAGCGAAAATGCTAACTGATTACATATTATTGCAAAAATAAATCTACAAGGTCACTAGCAGACATTAACGACAGCTTGAATTACGATATTCCCTTTCTAGAGTTTTTTAATAAATCAAACTCACCGAGGTTATTGTTTTGAAGTCAACTAGAACAGAATTCAAATATTCAGCGGTTAGCTGACTTTCTGTTTTTGGTACAGCCATGGCTTGTTGGTTGTATAAAATTACTAAAAACAGTAGAAAAATGACAGCTTCACAGATGATTTATTCCACTTCTTTCTCTCGAACGTATTGAAACGTAATATTGAGTATTAAAAAAAGTTGTGTCTAGATTGCTTTAATATCATACTATTATACAGGATTTTATCAAACGGAACGAATTATATGATATTAAAAGAGATATTACTCTTTCCATGGCAACGTTTTAATAACTCCAATGTTGCGAAAGTTTTAATGCGCAGCACCAATTTTTTAATGAATTGAGCTGAAAACAAGATTAGAAACTAAATTGCATTAACAAATCACATTGCGAAGATCTCTAACTGATGAACTAGCTTTAATACACGACTGGTTCAAAGCTGTAACACCTGCCCATGCTTGAAAATAAATCTTCATAGGAATTGTGGCGTGGCCAACCAGATATGGCGCTAGCCGCTCTAAGTATTTATCCTAAATTTGAGTGCTTAAGAGCCTGGACCTGAAATAATAGTCGTATTTTGCCTGTTTGTCCGCAAGAGACGCGTCCTGTTGCGGAAACACGAAATGTGATATTTAAAGGTCGGCGACCCCGTGGATTTAAAATCCCTGCAGAACCCGATTTTTACCGGCTCTGTTTTTTATAACGCTAGCGCGTCGTTGACCAATCACGGGGCCCGATTTTTATAAATAGCCAATCAGCAAGTTCGTGACGGCGCCAACATGCTGATGAAGGATTATGAAACAATCTGAGCAGTGTTATTAACGACTATTGTCTACTGAAAGATGTTTATTTTTTTTGTAAAGATTAATATATTGTCACGTTTTTTATCCACGTACAAATGTTGAACTAACCAATTTTAAGAGTTTGGCTATGAACGCAAACATTTCGAAGAAGCATCAAAAGCCACCTAGCTAGCTAGCCTTATTATTCTGTTTGGTACGACAGCTTTTGATCTTGGCCATCATTATTTCTCTTTGTGTTATTTTTACCAATCTGATTTTTACTAAGCCGTAGCTGGGGGCTATTAGCTATTAGCTACCTCTGGCTAAAAAGTGAAAGTAGCCAAATAATACAGTTGGCTAAAAAAAAATTCAAAATGTTCTTATGCAAAATGCAGTTTGGTAGCTACACCTTTTATTACTGTTATGAAAACTTATTCCGCAAAATAAAATTGCCGAGTGACTTTTTAGCTGGACAGGTAACGAAGGTGGGCAAAATATGTACGACAGGCGAATTCCCGTGGATTGTTCCACGGGCTATCAATTAGTCTCTTTAATAATAGCCGTATTTTGTCTGTCTCTGCGCGGACCCACCGCTGAGTGAGAAAGACGTTGTACGGAAACACGAATATCAAATGCGATGTATTTTTATCCACCTTGTTGCGAGGGGTAAATTTAAAGGACGGGCGAATACGTGGATTTTTCCAGGGGCTAACGGCTAGTGTCTGTAATAATAGCCGTCGTCTGTCTGTGTCTTTAAAAGGGTTACCGATATTCCTGTTATCTTTCCGCCATTTTTAGGAACCTCATGATTGATCGAAAGAAATTAATAAATTAATTAATTAATTTATTATTTTAATTTACAGACTTAGTCAAAATAAGTAAATTAAGTGATTCAAATAAATGCCGGGTTAAGCCACGAGTAACCGTGCGGCCTGCTGTTGAACGCTCTGTGGAGCGCTTAAGAACCGCAAACTGAGGTAAACCGTGTCGCCCATATGTTTAGGCTTAATAACCTTTCCAAAAAACTGTATTGCAGCTTTGGTTTACAAAACACAGGTTACACTCTGTTGAAACGCCGGTTTAAGCCACAAGTAACTGTGTTACCCGGCGTTAAAAGCCCGGATGAGTGATTAATAAGAGCCGTCAACTGTGCCACACATTCACGTAATGCGCTCTAGTACAGCTATATAGTATGTAGTAAACCAATGGAAATGCACACAACTTTATGGTGTTTCCAGTGTAATATATTTTTCAAAAAATAACTTTCCAAAACTTAAGCTATAATAAAAACACAGATTACCATTCGTTGTTACCCCGTCATAGCAAAAACAGCTGTCCAACCTTTTTTATTTTTCGGATAATGTTCCTAATGAATGTCCAAAAAAAATATTACTCCGAGCTGAGCGCTTAGTACAGGTAAACAATGTGACACATTCATATAGGTGTAATACCCTTTTCTGAAAAATACGCCATTGCAACTTCGATTAAACAGAAACACAGGAAACAGCTTGTTGTTAACACTGGACTGAGCGCTTAGTACAGGTAAACCGAGTCGCACATGAGTATAGGTGTAACACCATTTTTAAAAAAACTTTATCGCGACTTCAGTTAAAAAACAGCTCAGCAATTCTATTTTGCAGCATAAGTTCTCACAACAGTAATAAAAGTGGTAGCTGCCTAACTGCATTTTGCATAAGAATTGTGTTGCAGCCAAACAGTGCATTTGGTTTCACTTTTTATTCAGAGGTAGCTAAGGAGCTAACTAGATAGACACAACTTCAACATAAAAATAAATAATATTGGCTAGGATAAAAAACTGTTATACCAAACTGAATAGTAATAACTAGCTAGCTGGCTGTAGAATGATCCTTAAAAATCTTCGTTCCTAGCCAAAATCCTAAAAATGGTGCGTTTAAGATTTGTACATGGCTAAAAAACGTGGCAATATATTTATCTTATCATGTAAAAACATATAGAAAACAAATATGACAAAATAAAAAGCTTTTAAAAGACAAAGAAGGTCAAACAGACCTACACACTGAGCACGACCATTTTTAAAACCAAAATGGCCTTCGTCATCATGTTCCTTCGTTGGCATGTCCAGGCCGCGAAAATCTTGGATTGGTTTTTCAAAGAATCAGGCGTTTTGATTGGTATACTACATGTGAGCGGTCAAAACAAAGTCAGTAAAACTATCCTATTTGTTTTCTGTGGCTCCTGAGCGGAATCGGCGATTGAGATCACGGGGGTAATTATTATCAAAAATGGCGTATTATAAAAATGCATAATAATGCATTCATTTAAATCACTTAATTTATTTTGTTAATTAAGGTTAATAAATTAAAGTAATTAAATTATGTAAGGAAATAAATTTATTTCTGGAATTTATGTTAATCAATAATAAGATTTCCGATTAAACAACCACCTGCTTTCTAAGAACTGGCGGAAAGCTCAAAAGGATATCGGTAACCCTTTTGAACACACAGACAGACGACGGCTATTATTATAGAGACTAGCTGGGAGACCCGGCGTCGAAACGCCGGGTTAAGCCACAAGTAACTGTTGTTGAACGCCCTGATGAGCGCTTAATAAGAGTCGTAAACTGTGCCACACGGTCAGGTGGAGTGCTTTAGTACAGATATGCAGTATGTCGTAAATCAAGTAAAGCGCATACACCATTGTAGTGTTGCGACTGTCACATATTTTTCAAAAAATAACTTTCCCGCAACAAAAGCTGAAATAAAAACAGAGTTTACAAACCGTTGTTACTCCGTCATAGCAAAAAAAATTAGTCAAAATTATTTTATTTTGCGGAATAAGTTTCAGTAAACGTTAAAAAATTAATCGTGACATCGGGCTAAGCGCTTAGTACAGTTAAACAGAGTTGAACAGACGTGTAGGGACAATACCCTTTTGAAAAAACTTTCTCGCAGACTCTGTTTAAATAAAAACACAAGAAACAGTCCATTGCAAACACGGGGTTGAGCGGTTAGTCCAGGTAAACAGTGTTGCACATCCCTACAGGGGTGATTACCGAGGAAGTTTAAAAAGTAATTGTCACAGTGGGCTGACCCCTTAGTACAGGTAAACCACATCGCACATGAGCCTAGGCGTAACAGCCTTTTCCAAAAAAACAGTCCGTTGTTAACACTGAGCTTAGCGCTTAGTACAGGTAAAATGTGTCGCACATACCTATAAGCTTAATAGCCTTTTTCAAAATACTTCAGTTTAAATAAAAACACAGGAAACAGACCGTCGTTTAACAACACGGGATAGGCACATAGCACAGGTACTCCATGTCTCATTAATAAACTTTTGACTTTTGCTAAAGTTTATATTACAGTAAAGTGGTAGGTAACTACTTAACTGCATTTAGTATGAAACAGATTACATAAAAATTCTGTTGCAGCCAACTGTATTTGGTTACTTTTACATTTTAGCTAGAGGTAGCTAACCCCAGTCACAACCAAGTAAAAATCAGATTGGCGAAGATAACACAAAAATCAGAAATTTTAGCTAACATCTACGTTGGTAGCCAGAATCTTAAAATTGGTTTTGTTTAAGATTAATATATGGCTAGAGAACGTGACAGTAAGAGGCAAATAAACCTTTAGGTGGCTGAATAGGTAGCTTAGCTAGCTAGCTAACTATAAAGTATAGGTGAATAAACATGTAAACAAATATAAAAAATACCCGAAAGTACTTTTAAAAGAAACTGCAATCTTGTTAGAATACAAATAAAAGTATCAGAAAGAAAAAATAAAGCAAACAGTTAAGAAACTTTTCTTTCTCCAGCATGAGTTGGTTCAATCTGCTCGCTAAATTTCGGACCGATAACGTAAAAACCGTTGCTAAGAAATATAAAGAGCTTTAGTTTCTGATTGGTGATTTATATAAAACTCCGCTCCTGATTAGACCAGCGGGAACCCGTCCCTGTGCAAGCGGGGGCCCGACGGGTTTTCGTCCCTGCGCTAGCGGGCTAGTATTTCGTGCGTGGTTAACACAAGTCGCTTTTGACGCACGAACAGACAGACGACGGCTATTATAATAGAGACTAGTCAGGGGCCCGTGGAAAACTCCACGGGTTCGCCCGTCCTTTTTATACAGCATTGCGTGCCTCTCTCTACTTGCGGTACTATTTTGCGTGACAGACAGACGTATACGGGTATTATAATATAGACTAGTTGTTAGCCCTTGGAACAAATCCACGGGAATTCAACAATCATACATACTTCTTGCATCGTTTTTTCGCGAATCTTTTTTTCACCTGGTATGAAATTACTTTATGGTAGCCAAATGGCCCCTGAAAAGATCTACCTATGGGCAAGTATTAAAAATTACTAATCGACTTTTTAAGCTTAGCAAAATTTACGAAAAGAAAACAAAGTAGGGTCACGTCGCTTTCTCGTAAATGACATATAGGTAACAATAATGACCGCATTTTTACAACCAGATCTGGGTTAAGAACGAAAAGCTTTAAATAGTTTTCAAAAATTTAAATTTCTTACGCTTTTAAATATAAATAAAAGAAATAAAAGAAATAAAAATAATAATAATAAAAGAAATTTCAGCAAAAAATTAGTACACTCATCTTCAGTGTATTTATCGTAAGATCAAACAAAAATTCACGAATAAATAAATTCGAATTTATACCGAATAAATATAAATACTTTTTTATTATAATTCGTTTAGAAAGTTTTAACCGAAGGGCAGACCAGAAATAAAATAGTCAACAAACAAAAAATCCACTTATAAAAACACCTTAACATTTACTGTTCTTCTCATTATAAATTTGTTAATTTCTTAAAAAAGGCGCGAATAATTAAAACTTATTTAATGAAAAAGACAACGCAATGTTAATTGTCCGCAACTTTGACCGTGTACTTATAACAAAGAAACTGCATCAAAGGAACAATAAAAGTTAATTATCCATGACTTTTGTATAAGAAACTTTTTAAATTAAACGTTTATGAAACCACGCAAAAGACAAAATAAAAATAAAATTTTAAAATAGCGTAGCGAAAAGATCAAAGAGTTTGAGCTGTGCGCAACCATTTCGTGTGTCCGTAACAGACAGATGGAATACGGCTATTATTACAGAGACTAGCCGGGGTAAGCCACAAGTCAAGGTGTCACCCAGCGTTGAACACTCTGTGGAGCGCTTAATAAGAGTCGTAAACTGTGCCACACGATAAGGTGGAGGCGCATACACCATTGCAGTGTTGCGGCTGTAACATATTTTTTCAAAAAAAACCTCTCCCGCAACAATAGTTGAAATAAAAACAGTATACACACCGTTGTTACCCCGTCATAGCAAAAACAATGGGTCAATATTATTTTATTTTGCGGAATAAGTTCTTGTGAAAGTTAAAAAATTAATCGTGACACCAGGCTGAGCACTTAGTTCAGTTAAAAGGTGTTGCACAGGCGTATAGGGATAATACCCTTTTGAAAAAAACTTTCTTGCAGACTCTGTTTAAATAAAAACACAAGAAACAATCCATTGCTAACACGGGGTTGAGCGGTTAGTCCAGCACGTAAACAGTGTTGCACATCCTTACAGGCGTCATTCCCGAGAAAGTTTAAAAATTAATTGTCACAGAGGGCTGACCCCTTAGTACAGGTAAACCGCATTACACATGCCCATAGGCATAACAGCCTTTTACAAAAGACAGTCTGTTTTTAACACTGGGCTAACCGCTTAGTACATTTAAACAGAGTTAAACAGGCTTTTACGCGTAATACCCTTTTCCAGAAAACTTTACTGCAACTTCGGTTTATATAAAAACTCAGGGAACAGCTTGTCGTTACCCTTCCAGCTAAAACAATAGCTCCGCCATTTTATTTGCAGTAAAAGTTTTCAGAAAAATAATAAAAGATATAGCTAGCTACCTAGCTAACTGGATTTAGCATAAGCATTTATACTCTCGCTTTTTAGCCAAAGATAGGAGCTAGCTAAATGGCTACATCCTCAACATAAAAATAAATGTTGAGTAGGGTAAAAAGCTTTTATACCAAACAGAATAGTAAAAAGTAAGGCTCTAGCTAGCTAGCCTTCAAAATCTTCGTTCCTAGCCAAAAATCCTAAAACTGGCGCGTTCAAGATCTGTACCTGGCTAAAATACGTGACAATATATTTATCTTAACATTGAAAACAGAGGAAACAAATATTAAAAAATATAAAGCTTTCAGAAGATAAAAAAGTCAAAGAGGCCTACAAAACAAACCTTCCACACACTGACCACACATTGTCACACATTGCACATGACCATTTTCAAAATCAAAATGGCCTTCGTTCATTCAGCCGCAAAAATCTTGGATTGTTTTTTTAAGAATCAAAATGGTCTTCGTTCCTTCAGTCGCGAAAATATATTGGAGAGAAAATCTTGGATTCTTTCTGGTCGCGAAAATCTTGGATTGTTTTTTAAAGAATCAGGCGTCGTGATTAGTATACTACCCGCGAGCGTTGAAAACAAAGTCGGCAAAAATATATCGCATTTGGTATTGGTGCGCATTTCAAAAATTTCGTGTTTCCGCAACTGGACACAGCTTTCGCGGACACACAGACAGACAGACGACGGCTATTATTAAAGAGATACGCCATTTTCAATATGAACCCCGCCTATATCGCTCACAAGCCACAAAAAACAAAAGGAAAATAGTTTTACTGATTTTGGTTTGACCGCTCGCGCGTAGTATATTAATCACGACGCCTGATTCTTTGAAAAACCAATCCAAGATTTTTGGGCGTTGACATGACGAAGGAACATAATGACAAAGGTAATTTTTTTAAAAGTGGTCTTGGCCAGTGTTAGGTTTGTAGGACTGTTTGACCTTTTTGTGTTGTAATAGCTTTTTATTTTTGACATATTTGTTTTCTGTATGTTTTAAAGTACAAATCTAAAACGCACCAATTTTAAGATTTTGGCTACGGACGAAGGTCATAAGGGAGCATTCTAAAGCCAGCCAGCTAGCTTTAGTTATTACAATTCAGTTTAGTATGGACGAAGGTCATAAGGGAGCATTCTAAAGCCAGCCAGCTAGCTTTAGTTATTACAATTCAGTTTAGTATAAGAGCCTTTTATCCAAGCCGACATTTTTATTTTTGTGTTGGGGTTGTGTGCAACTAGCTAACAAGCTCTTTGACTACCTCTGGCTAAAAAGTGAAAGTAGCTAAATGCAATTTGGCTACAATAAAAATTTTTAATCAATAATTCTTATGCTAAATGCAGCTGGTTACCTTTTATTACTGTCATGAAAATTTATTCCGCAAAATAAAAGTGGGGAGTGATTTTTTCAACTGGACGGGGTAACGACAGACTATTTCCTGTGTTTTTTATTTAAACCGAAACTGCAATTAAGTTTTTTTGAAAAGGGTATTATGCCTATTCGAATGTGCAACACGGTTTACTTGTATTAAACGCTTGGCCTGATGTCACGTATAATATTTGAACTTCAGAAAATAATATTAACCGATTGTCTGTACTAGGGCAGGGTAACAAGAGGTTGTAAACTGTGTTTTTACATCAGCTATAGTTGCGTGAAATTTATTTTTTGAAAAATATATTTTACACCCGAAACACTATAATGTTGTGTCTGTTTCATTTAATTTACGACATACTGCACACCTGTAATCAAGAGCTCCACCTGGACGTGTGCCACAGTTTACGGCTCTGACTACGCGTTCCACCAGACGCTCAACGCTAGGTCACACAGTTACTTGTGGATCAAGCCGGCGTTTCGACGCTGGGTTCCCCGACTACGTTACTATAATCGCTTCTTTAATGATAGTAATAACTCTGTCCAAGAAAATGTCGTTACTTCATGTAAACAAGCGACATGGATGCACGAAATAGCGACGCGAGGAGTATGTACGATGGGCTACCCATAGTGGAATTTTACAGGATCGACAATTAAGTAATTTTAAAATTTTCTTGCATCCTGGAATATTGACTGATACAAACATAGAAGCTTTGTAACCTTTTGCTTACATTTGAGTTAGCAAAAATTTACTGTCGTGTATACAACCTGGTCAACGACACACCCACAACCATTCCCTTGTAATCTCAAACTGCTTGCACGTTAAACCTAAAGTATCGCTTATAGCAAAAATAATTCGGACTGTCCTCACTAGGACTTAATATTGGAATGTGAGTGCAACCAACACAACCGAATGCCTGAATCATGCCGTACTTAGCTTTAAATCATGACACATTTTGTTAATCGTTTCTTCTTCTTCTTCTCTTAGTAACGTCAAGTATTTAGCTCCAAGATGGTTTGAAAAGCGCTAACACTGCAAAAAATATTGCCCTACTGTATTTGCAGCAACTCCAAAGAGATTAGCAGTCATCGGTTAAGAACCAGTTCCTTTGCGGTTTGGACGGAATGAGGTACAAAACATAAACAAAGTCACGTGACTCAATTTCAGCTTGCCTCGCCGGTCTGATTTTTCCTCATGCGATGACATGAAATTATCAGGCCGCTTAAACGAGCCAGCACGGCTAGTCGAGCCAGCTCGCCTGATGTGATCAGTTGCTAAATCCTTTAAAAAGAAAATCGACATAGGTTCTGATGTAATGATGATGTGAGTATGATGTGAGTATGAAAATTTTTAGTGTACACACTATTTTTTGTTACGTTTCACCACCCGTCCATTTTACCCGGTTTTCCTGATTCTAATTTGATAAAAAATATAATGGATATTTTTTGAGATTTTGACAGTACTTGTTATTTTATTGTGCTAAAGCCGGTAAATAGGCAGGTGATGGTGACTTCCCCGGTCTCACCTGTACAAGTAAAATTTCCAAAGCCATTCTAAGGGGCTGTTCATATGGAAAAATATTTCCCTGTTTAGCAGGAAAATGTTTCAACATAATATCACTTTTACTTTCTGTTCGTATGGTATGGGTGAGAAAACGTTTCCTCGGTTAAAAAATAAGTGTGGTAAGAGTCTAGAGATTCATTCGATTGAAATTTTCGATCGTCAAGATGGAGATACAGAGCTACAAGTAGACTCTTTAAAAAAATAAAGTAGGTAAGCATCATGAAGTGTCAGGCAAGAATGCTTCAGTCTCCGATCAGAGACATTAAACAATCGGTAATTTTTGGAAAGTCTCCAGCCCGGAAAAACTAAGGAAAGGAAACGTTCTTCTAGAACTCATTTTGATGAGCCTTCAACAAACGAGGTCGGCGAACCCTCTTCTAGCTCGAAATCAAGTTCTTTTGGGAAGAATCCCAGCATGACGATAGTCACGGGTATTAAGAAACACCAACATAACTTCTTTAGTTACGGGCCACATCGTCGGAAAGGAAACATGAGTGGAAATTAGCACTAGATATGGCTGGGTATATAAACAAACAGTTGAATAAATCCATACCTTAAAAGGATCTACTTATGGAACAGAGTCCGGTCCTGAGCAATGTCAGACATAACATTCCGCTAGTCAACTTCATACAAGATGTAATGAATGACAAACACAAAGTTAAGGAACATTGCTTCAAATTAGCATTGGATAAATAAATATAGGGTTTTACAATCTTTGGGATCGTTGAGAAAAGTTTGGCACGTTTTAGAATCTGCTAATATCTGCGAATAAGAAAGCCGTTCCTATACAAAACCTTCTAACAGGTGTTGAAAATCTATTTTGTTAATGGAGCAAGCTGTCCTGTCCCTACTATCCAATACAAGAAAACAAAATGTCTTAGGTGGTGTTTTAAACGAATCACACAAAGCCAAACAAACTCTCAAAAAACACGCAACCCTTGTGCAAAATAAAGCAGTTATTCTGCCTTCCTCAAAATTTTAAGGCATGTTATTCAAACAGGGAAAACCGATGCACAGTCAAGGGTATGGCTTACAGGAATAGGGAGAAAGGGAAACAAACGGCCCCTTAAAAAGACCCACGGTGGCAAACCAGGCGAGACCGAGGACAAATGGCATAGTTGTACAAAGATGGCGGATATCAGGTTTACAACAACACAAAAAAAGTGGTTACCAAACAGCTTTTTAGAATTTCGGTGTAAATAGCGGGACGCAAATTTGCCGATACATATAATTTCAAAGTAGTCGTCAAAGCAAATGAATCGTCCGCCAAATACAGTGGCTAATTAATCTGTGTTCAATGCAAAAACATTTGACAATACTTACCCCAAAAAAATACTTTCATTTTATAGATTTATAAAAAAATACAAACGTTCACTTATTATGTTATATCATTAGACGTAACAATATTTAAACACCCTGTAGACACAGATGGCTAACTTTCTTAGCACCGCTTTTTCAACCAACTGTGCCTTAAAGTTTGTAAGACCAGCTGCTATTGTCGGGCTCTGCATCCAAACTACGAGACTAACAGCTCTTCTAAATGAATACCACATTGAGTATTGATAAAACGTTCTGAGGTCATCAAGAACTAGCCAGTCACATCTGTTCTGCTGCAAGACGATGGCATATAATTCAAACAATTCTTCCTCGTGAGCTATGACTTCTTTTAGATCAAAGGAATTCACTACGAATGACGAAAGATCAAAACACCCGCAACCAATACTCCCAAATTGCCAATCGACAAATTTCACATCATTTCCATGCACAAGGATATTATCAGAACGAAAATCTCCATGAATAAGAGTCACGGGTGCTTTCTCTATAAGTGTTTTCATCGCGGCGTAGTAAAACTTTCCCACTCTTTTTGGATTTTCTTTAATGGACTGCACCATGTCAGGAATGCCGTGGTCTGGATACATCTCGGATAATTTTTGAAATTTACCTTGAATGATATGAAATCCTGTATTCCATAATGAGTCGACTGACTCTGCCAATTTATCAAGTGTTTCATTGCTGTATACTGTAAACTCATTACGACTATTGGCCTTTGAAAACTCATTGCGAAAGGTTAAGCCGTAGATAATAGAGAAAAAATCTGGCAGCCAATCAAGTCCCTTTGCTTTCATAAACAAATTATTATTACCATCCAGAATGCCATTGAAATGTTCCAAGTTATTTTCATGGTAGAATTCAGCATGGAACTTAGCCAATTGTGAAATGATCAGGCGAGCCTAGAAAATCATTAGTCTTAATCTAACAAATGTTTATCTGTAAAGCTAATAGCCATGCAATATCCTAAATGGTTCTATAATAAGAAATTAGATTTTGGAAATTTTTTTTCCTCATAAATGTAGAAAATAAACTTGCGAAATATTAATTCTAGATTTACGAAATGGTAAATGAAAGCAAACAATGAAAAGCAAACAAAAAAATAAAAACAAAACAAAACAAAACAAAACAAAACAAACAAACAAATAGCAATGTTAAAATTTAATAAATTTTGCATCAATGATTTGTACATGTTTATTGTGTTACTAACAGTAGGATAAGTACTGACTTATACCGTTGTCAATACATTAATTAAATATAATTACTTAAATCCTTTTATAAAAACATCAGACAGTTGCTGATAACTTTAATAACGGAATTAAGTGTGCGTTAATAAGGCATGGCCCCTAGAAAAACGTTTAGTTAAAAGTTTTTGATTTTAAACGAACTAAAAGTCAAACAAACAAACAAGCTAACGAATAAAAAAAAGTCATGTTACCTCCGTTATCGACATGGTATTCATTATCACATTTTCCTTCCCTTTGATATCTTCCTCGTGAGAGCAGTCTCCCATCAACATCAAATAATCTTGATCATCGTTACACTTCGCATAATATATAACCGGCAACACATCTCGTCCATTCAAGTATTGATTCAACAAAACTTCTCTTTTATATATCTCAGCATGCCGCATGAAATCTGCTTCAGGTGATTCGTTCAAAATAACCTCATTAGCAGGTTTACCATACTTTGCAATGATAGTTGGTGGAAATAGACCCTCCTTTTCACATTGATCGTAGGTTAAAAATAACTTTCTTACATTCGACGCCATGCCATAAGTTTTAGGATGTTTTACATTGACCTAAAAATCACACATTAAAAATTATATTCTCAATGATTATTTACCGAGAATAACCTATGTGTTTCCTTTTAGTATCATTGTCTATGAGAATCCGACAACTGTCTCACACTTCTTTTTATTCTAGGCGCTTAAGCAGAAACAATAAATTTGCATCTCCGTAGAGGTGCTACAGAAATTGTTAGCTGAAATAAATGGAAGTAAGCAAAGTCTGATATATCTCAAAAGAGGAACGTATAGCTAAAATTAAAAACGTGTTTTTATTCTACATAAGCATAGTCACATCTCATCTAATGCATAACCTAGACAGTAGATATTACTGATGTCAAACGAAGCCCTTAATTGTCAAAAAACATGAAAGTAAATGTCAGTGAAGTTATTTACCGATGTTATTGTTTGAAATCCAACAAGAACAGAATTTAAGTAATCAGCTGTCAGTTCAGAATCTGTTTTCGGTATTTCCATTTCTTCCAAGTTCAACGTTTAAAAAGAAGATGCAATTTAACTTCAGTATCTTGCTGAGATAGCTAAGAATAACATTAAATTAGCTCGGAATAGTAGTTATGTTCATATTAAGAGCAATTAAACAAAAAGAGAAAACGTAATACGATAACAAGTGTTCCTAAATCAATAATGCTAATACAAATTTGCCCATGGCAACGTTTTGATAAAAAATTACTGACTATTAAAAATTAAGTTCATAGCTCACCAAAGCAATAGTCGTGAATATTATCCCTTATTAGCTCTGTATTACACATTATAGCCTGCAGCCTTTAACAAAATAACTTGAGAAGCTAGCTAGCTAACTAGCTGGCTAGTCATTTTACAACTGGAATAAACCTGATGATATGAGCTTCTATCACTGTAGAAATCCTTGAAATTTTAGGCATTACGGTAAAAACAAAATACTTAGCCTACCTTTTACAAGCAAAGCCAATGTTTTAGATTTCTAAGATTTCTGAGCGACCAACCTGTTCTGTTCGTTCTTTTGGAAAAAAGCACGGAGGGCAAGAAACGAGGTTGGCACATATGAACCCCCGTGAAATAGTTTTACCGACTTTGTTTTGATTGCTCGCGCGTAGTATACCAATCACGCCGCCTGATTCTTTAATAAATCAATCCAAGATTTGCGGCCTGAACAAAATGACGAAGGTAATTTCGATTTTGAAAATGGTCGTGGTCAATGTTTGTAGGTCTGTTTAACCTTTTTGTCTTGTAGCTTTTTATTTTTGTAATATTTGTTTTCTGTATGTTTTCACATGTTAAGATAAATATATTGTCATGTTTTTAGCCATATACAAATCTTAAACGCACCAATTTTAGGATTTTGGCTACGAACGAAGATTTCAAGGGGGCATTCTAAAGCCAGCTAGCTAGCCTTAGTTATTACTATTCAGTTTGGTTTAAGAGCTTTTTATCCTAGCCAACATTACCTAGCTACCTAGCTAGCTCCTTAGCTACCTCTGGTTAAAAATGAAAGTGGCCAATTGCAGGTAGGCTACAACACAATTCGTAATCAATAATTCTTATGCTAAATGCAGTTAGGTACCTACACCTTTTGTTATTGTCATGAATTCTTATTCCACAAAATAAAATTGTGGTATCTTTTTAGCTGGACGAGCTATTTTCTGTGTTTTTATTTAAGCCGAATTTGCGATAAAGTTAATTTGGAAAAGTGTATTGCGCCCATACGCATGTATGGTTTACCTGTACTAAGCTGTACTAGCCCAGTGTGAACAACGGATTGTTTCCTGTCTTTTTATTTAAACGGATATCTTATAAGGATGTGCGACACGGTGTATATACGTATGTACTAAGTGCTCGTCCTGGTGTCACGATTAATTTTTAAACATTTACGGGAACTTATTCCGCAAAATAAAATGATATTGATCTATTGTTTTCGCTATGACGGGATAACAACGAAACACTATAATGCTTTGTGCGCTTTACTCGATGTAGACCATACTGCATACCTGTGCTAAAGTGCTCCACCTTAATGTGCGGCACAATGTGCGGCGCTTATTAAGCGCTTTACAGGGCGTTCAAAGACATGTCACGCAGTTACTTCTGGCTAATCTCGGCGTTTAGACGCCGGGTTTACCCGGCTAGTATTTGACAAGTGCAAAAAAAAAACCGCTCCAATCGCTTTCATATTTATCCAACCTTCTTGATTTTTTAATGTAGAGTAACAATATCGTCATTATTTGTTTCCAATTGTTTCTAATTTTGGTTATCAAAGTGAAATAGGTGTGCATTTCGAATGTTTGAAAACTTTGATCATTCGAAAAAGCACTTTTCTTTTCATGACACTGGAGAGTTGAACCTGCATACTCCGCGAAATGAATATTACGAATTATTTAACGGCTAGGAAGAAAAGCTCGATAGCCAAGTATTAAGTTTTTCATTCATGGAACAACTTTATCTTTTCGTGGTGTAAGGGAGATGAAAAATTGTAACCAGAAAGAGCAACGAAAAAGGACGCGACAGATTATGCTAGAGAAGATCAAAAAAGACGTTGCCTACCAAGTCTGGAAATTCAGCATTCCACAAACGCGAAATAGGATTTCAAAAAGTACGCCGAATTCGAAGGACACTTTTTGAAAGTAAACGGCGAACCTTTTACCGTATGTAGTGCCGGATGATGTCGCCTGTAAGTGATGATATGCTTACTCGCATAAAGGACACCTGTTGCAAATTTCGCTCAAGTGGCGCAACTGTTAGCAGGAAAATTGTCATGGCCGTCGGAAACGTTGTATTGAGCGCTCGGTTTCCTGAGAAGATAGGCGGCTCTATTAAACTGTCAATCAAATGGGCAAGCAATGTTCTAAAAACACTCGACTGTGTCACAAGACGTGTACGAGGAGTTAAAGATAAATATTCTTGAAGAAATGATTTTAAACTTTGATCAAATTCCTGTAAGTTTCACTGCCACAAACAAGACCACTTACACAGAGAAAAGCAAACCATCTAAATATGAATTTTCCCGAGACATTTCATTTTACCTACCTACTCTGCCAATCATTGGTAAAATAAGAGATCGTGATTGAGTACTTGAAAAAGGTTGTATTTCCTTACGTTCATCGTAAACATGAGAACTAAAGCTGAAAAATGATGCAAGAGCACATTTGATTTTTGACGTATTTAAAGATCACACGCTTCCTGTTGTTAAAGAAATCTTGCAAAGACACAACTGCTTCATTGTCGATGTCCCAAATAGTCATACAAATTTGTTTCAGTACCTGTTGACATCTTTGTCAACAAAAGCGTAAAATGCTTCATCGCGGATAGATATCAAGATTGGTATGCCAACTAAGACTTACAGAAGCTAAACAGAGGTGTGCAGCCCACGACTTCACGGTTGGTGCGCGTTTTTAAGCCTCTACATGCAAAGCGGTTAATTGCGATGTACAACCATCTTAAGTAGTCGAAGGTTTCAGAAAATCTGGACTAACCGGCGTAGTACGACAAGCTCTAACTATGGTGCTACACTCGAAAAATCTTATTCTGGAGATTGATATTGTTCATTGAAATGTGAACAACATACTAATGTGATCTTAGAAATACTCTGTCAGACTTTATAAACAAGTTTTTTTGCTTGCGTACAAATTAGTGCACCTCTCTTCAAAAATGAAAAGCCCTTGCAGGCAAAGAGTTTTTCGAGTTTCCTTTTTTCCCGTAAAAGGAGTTGCTTGATATGAGGTCATAGTTTCACTTGCAGGCTTTCTTTTATTTCTGTTGTTTCAACCTTTTACACTTAATTGATCGAGTTTCTTGTTCATCTGGTAATGGTTGATTTTGCAAGAGCATGATTAAAACCAGTGGTGCTGTTATGGCTTTTGTGATTCGGCTAGTTCGGACAGAAATAGAATTTCAAGATCTCCAATTCGAATAGGCAAGGAATAAAAGTCTCGATCTTGTTTGGATAAAACAGTGTTTAACAGAGTTGGTAAAGAAGTGTTGGTAATCATGTCATCAAGTGGTTTAACATATTCTTCCATTAGAAATTTTGAACGAAGCACTTTCGCTGAAGATGCTGTCTTGGCATTTAACGACTTGCCAGAAAATCTCCGAAATTCAGTCTCGTGTGGCATTTCCCACGAAGATGCTAAGAGGTATTTCGTAGATTAAACTTTAGCGAGATTGTTAAGGATACTGTAATGGTATAAATATAATTTTTTTACAAAAAATTTTTTTTTTCAAAAATATGTGGAGTTTGATATTCTCTACCAACTTATAAATATTTAATGAGTTGTCGGTAGTTCGCTTAACACCTTCTGCACATCTTTAAATAGGCTATTTGTTGTAAAGGTCAGGTTGCGAAAAACTCTTTTACGAAAATTTTAGATGTTCGTTTTTCACAATGTATACATGACAATGTCCGAAACTCCCCTCCACGATGGAGAAACTCGACAAAACGTTGCACACGTGCTCATCGATACCTGCTGCAAATGACTTTGTCACATTTTATGTATATTTTGATTATTTAAAGAAAAAGACAGGTTAAAACACAAAAGAGCGAGCAAAAATTCATTTTTTTACAAATTTTTAAATAAAAAACGAACGACGCGCTTTTTCGAAAAAATGTGACAAAGTATTGTTGCTATGGTAATGCTAAAGTGATTGATAAATATATGACGCAGAAAAAAAATAAAACGGAGGGGAGTTTCGGACGTTTTAGTGAAAAACAAAGATGTGGATTTATGGCTACCTGGAAAAAAATTTAAATTTCACATTTATATTATCCTGTAGACAATTTAATTTGCTTTAATATTCAATAAATAATTTTGAAGAAAAAAACATAATTTTTGAGAAATAATGAATATACTGAATATGTGTCTATACCCTTACAGCATCCTTAAGTTGTTAGTGTATTTACTTCTTTTTCGTAACTTATATATTTTCCATCCGATGGGTCGCCAGCATCATCTGCCTTCCGTCTTTAAGCATATATTGTTTCTCATATTCTCGTCTAGCCCATACTAATTTGACCAGCTGTAAAGATTTGGCTAGCCCAATCACTGTTATTTTCATTCAAGTGTCAGAAGATACATCCTCTAAAGATATCTATGTAAAGCAAGATATATTAACTAAACTAAATGCTTATTTTAAATAATATTTTAACTTGGACACCTAGTTTCATTGCCCAAGCCAAACATCTTAACTGCTGTGAAGTTTTAGTGGTAATTACTTAAGGCTCATTCAACATAAGATGTTAGTAAAAGAAAAAGACAAATTTTTCCATAGATTTAATCTAAAATAATTTTTCTAATTTATAAACTCAATAGGGGAAATAACATGCATTTTAAATCTCTTAGTAAAGTCGTCGCTTGAATCACGAAAACAATAAAAATGTGTATTAGAGGGGGTCATGAAATAAAATTAAAATTAATACTATTCTCGAACACTTGAACAGAAATAAATTTAAAAGAAAGAAGATAAAGTTTATATAGCGTGCAGGATTTCTGGTTTCAGTTTCTTTTAAATGAATAAATAAAAAAAAAGAAATCTCCAGGTTAAACCCCTGTTTAAGCGCGAAAGCAGAGAATAAAGCTTGATCCAGGGAGCACCTATTACAAACCTTGTTGTGATGAAATGAGTGCTTATTCGAGAACACGCGTTATCGAGGCGTCATAGTACGAACCAAGCAAACAGAAAATCTTAACTGTTTTTTGCTTTTTTGGTTTCTAAACTGCGATTAGTTTGTAATGAACACTAAATTGCGATGATAAACTCTTCTCTTTTACTACTTGACTGTTAGGTCGCGTATTAAAGGTTGCATGAGTATTTTGTCTCAAAAAATAAGCATTTGATAAAAAATTTTGAAACTTTTAAGTGATCTATATCTAAGTAGTAATAGAAATTAGTCATACCAAATTAACTGAAAATCATGTAGTTGTATTGTAGGAGTAAATACCTCCCTTCTAATACTTACTTTCATACGTGGTTATATATGTAACAACGGATGACAATTATTAAAATAATTAGCGTGAAATGAGCTTAGTAATCATTAGGACATTATTATATCATAACATTGTAATTAATTAGCGCCTCGTTAGAAAACATTCACAAGTAAGTTAATGATTGAACCCTCAACATTTTCTAGCAATCCACCCCCCAAAAAAATAATAATGACGAATAGTACAGGTTGTAAAATGTTACGTTTTAACAGAACAATAGTTCAACAATAGTAACAATAATAATTTCTATAAGGATTTCCTGTTTTCGTTAAAATGAATTCACATCACAAGTTGTGGTGGCTACCATTCTAAACAGTATATGTTTGTGTACCTAACTGCCTATATTCAAAGTCTTTCAACGCAAGTTACGATCCACGAAAAGGCATCGTTCGCGAGCCTAATGTTGGGCAGGACCAATTTGCCATTTAATTTTTCGCGTTCTGCCCAACGGTCAAAGCATTTAATCGCGTGTTTAATGTGTCTCACTTGAGACTTTTTTAGTTTTTAACTGAAATTCATTTGCGTATACTCGGCCGGTACAAGATCATTCTAGACATCTTAATTTTATCTAAATTGCGTATGGCCCATTTCAACCTGATTTAGTTGTCCTTTAAACATCTACACAAAGACAACTTGGCTAAGAGAATAAGGACAACTACATCGGAATGTAGCTAGAACTAGTCTTTTAAAACAGAACGTTTAATGAAAAAATGAAGGTTTATCTCCAAAGAATAAGAACCCGCTATAGAACTTCTGTCTCCTTTACAGGGATTGTCCTGTACTGAAACACCTATGAATATGGAAACATGAGGATTGGTGAAATTCACTCATGATTGGTAGCTGGTACGAGCCCTTGAGCCCTATTTCGTAATATAATTTCAGTAAAAAGTTTTTTTTTCTAAGTTTGTGCATTTTAAAATAAACGCCACTTCATTTTTTGAAAATTTAAATAAACGTCCATGGCGTTTAATCAATCATTTACGGTAGAACAGTCTTACTCAAAAATGCCCAATTAGTTAAATACGTCCTCACAGCGCCTCCTACAGCCATCATTGTGTAAATATTTGGGTACGTGTATACTAGATTGTAGGAGGCCGGTTAATCGATACCGGCCGTATGTATTGTACTAAGTGTCTGAAATTCCGTTCTTGCGTGGGTATAATGTTTCTTTGTAAAGCCACATTGATTTGTTACGCATTTAAGTATTTTTTTTTTAATAAAAAATTTGTACATGCCTGAAATTTTGGAGAACAAAAAAGAACCCAATTATTTTATTTTTAATATTCAATTTCTTAAAAAAAAATTTGGAATATTTTATTTGGAGGATCTTGAAACAGAATAAAATAAAGTTCTATCATATAAGTTTTTGTTTACTTAAATTAATTAATAATAAATATGAAAATATGTACATATATCAACACATAAATATCTAAAAAGTTAAAGGACGCCAATATATATATATTAATATTAATAACTTAAAAGGTTGAAATTTGATCATCTTCGGCTGTATTATTTTAGCAGTGTCCTTCTTAAACATAATTGTCTTAATGAAATGCAATGACGCATACGTCTATTTCAAGCATACATGCAAAATTCTTTCTGTCATCACCAAGTTAATGCGAAGTCAAATGGACTTTCACTTTCAAGATCTCGAATATTCTTTAGTAGCTCCCTTTGAAATCTGCATATGTCACCACAGGGTGCATCGTTTTTATCATAATTATATACGGCAGGTGTGTTGTTAACGGAATTGTATTGATGCTCCTCGCTTTCTTGATGTAGGACAGGTTTGCCAGACACAAAATAAACCTCAGAACTGATGACCAAGAAGAAAAACGCTGTCAGCATTTTTATTTCCATTGTGAATTGTTCTGATGTTTTAAGACTGATAAAACTTTTAAAGAGTGATTGTTGCCTTATGTTTATAAATAAATCTGTACGAAGTATTCCCGATATACGTGTTAGAGCTTTGAAGGTGGAGACTGCAGAGTCTCCTATTTATGTCTTTAGCGTTATTCCTATCCAGAGCGTAGGCAACAAAGTAAATTACTCTTTTGCTTTTCATTATCGTTTTGTTTTGTTTCGCCCATGTAGGTAATTTAATTAACAGGCTTCCGTTTCCACATAAAATTAGTATAGTTTTCCTGAGATTGCTAATAGTTACAGAGTTGGTTGTGTTGCGCAATTTACCCATGTCGTTGACACGTGTGAAAATGTTTGTGGTAGCAATTGTGCATGCCTGTCTTGTTAAGTCTTTTTCAGTCTTTTTCTACGGTATACAGGTAAACGTCATTCCTCATTTTTTGCTTCATGTGTTATATAGACAGAAATCCTGCAGAGAAATTGTTTCCCGGCTTTCCCGTAGTAGTTTGCATTTTGTTTTTGGAACAAAACTGATTAATATGAAAAAAAACAGGTGAGCTAAATTATTTCTGAAAATTGGAAAGTAAGTGGTAGACGACTAGTCATCAGCCCATGGAAAATTCCGCGGCAGATTTCCCGTCATGCATATTTGTTGTATCGATATTTCGTGCATCCTTGCCCGCTTATTAACATGAAGTACTGAAATTTACTTTGGAAGAGGGTTATTATTATGATTATAGGTTCGATTATAAATCCTCCGGTTTTTAAATAGGCTCACACACAGATAGCTAGTAGCAAAATAGATTAATTAATGCATACATACTTTTTGCTACTTTTACTTTCAAGTGATCTGTTATTACATCTTTAATTTTCCTAATTTAATATTTTCGCGCACTGCATTTTTTACTCGCAAGAGATAAAAGAATGATGACGAAGTGACAGAACAGCAAGCTGTAATGATAATACTTATCTTAGGACAGTTACTTGTTGCTATGTAGAGCTTGTACATATTCTTAAATGGATAAATTATTAAGAGATTCTTAACGAATCTAATAGGTACACTGATCTAGAGAACTTGTGACTCTGGCAGTAGCTTTACGCGTGTTAATGGGCTCAACGCTCAGCCTTACACGGATAATAATTGCCATGGACAACTCAAAGACAGTACCAGTCTGTCTTAACTGAGCTTTTATCCAGAGTCAAGGGAAGATAAAAAACACCTATTTGTGACTCATGTTGAAAGTGACTCGGGGCAGCAGGATTGTCAATCATGAAGGCGAAATATGATCCAGTTTTGACGAATCTATCGTCGAAATGGCGCGGTCGTCACACATGAGGCAGGTGTTACAATTGTCCTTGGCAACGGCCAAGAAATGAACTGCTTTCAATGCGCCAGTAAGGTTGATGACAGCAACGTTACTACATTGGCACCTTTCTTTATTTGGTGAAGTGCGTTTATTTTAAACAGTATTGTGTATTGACTTAGAAGAAACCCAGTTTTGCGTAAGTGTGTTTAAGAAATTTTGTATGCACCTAAATTCCATTTTTTTGTCTTGCCTTTAAGACGTAAATCATATCAAGCGCGAATTAACATTCTCCCCAATGTTGAATGACTGCTTGAACTCCACAGCGAGATTGGACGCTGTGCTTGCGCTTTATTTAAGAATTAAGATGAATAAGTTATTTTTCACTGTAGTACCAATCTTAGCCATTAGCGCCCGCCGAAGAAGTAAAGACAGTTTCCAAAACTACATTTCATTGACGTTTTCACGGTATCAGTCCGTTTGCGTGACAACAACGTCTTCATAGCTATAACCACCTGTCTTAAGACAAGTGTTTAAGACATTGCATCTTGCTGTTTTATCACCTTATCATCAGTCAAAATCCTCATAATCGATAAAATATAATTTCTTACGGTTATGCTTAGAACTTGAAACTTTATCTCAACACGCGAAAATCGTTATCAAAGGTTGTGGCGTTTATTACGATGATTTTTGGCATTTTCTTATGCAGAATATGGAAAAACGGGAAGGTTGGCAAATAACGTTGATTTAGCTACTAAAAACTTCAAACAAAATGTTAAAAGTATTCAAGCTTCTAATGACGTTTAAAAATAAGTGCTAACGTAAGCAAATGATAATGATGTGACAAAAGAACAAGCTGTACTGATATAACTTGTCTTAAGACGGTGGTCATGGCTACGTAGAGGTAATAAAGGTTACAATATATTAGCTAGGTTTTAGTGAAACAATAGTTATCCAGGCTTCACCTACTAAGATTTCTACTTTTGCAGTTTTTGCATCTGTGTTTAACAAAATATATGTTTCTATTTCTATTTTACGCGATGCAAAACGAACTTTTATCTTAAGTTGTGTTAAGCTCACCCTCACCGTCCCATTCTAAACAATATGAATCTTTGTGTACCTAACCGCTCATATGAAGACGTCTATCTAATTCCGATGTAAGGTGTTTTCATAATCTGTCTTTTAATACTGTTTTAAGGGGCAACGCAAGTTACGTTCCACGAAAAAGCATTGTTGTCAGCCAAATGTTGGTCAGGTTTGATTTCCTATTTAATTCGTGTTTTGCCCGACAACGGAGGCATTACGAACGGTTTAATTTGCTCATCGTTAAGAGTTGAAGTCACTTGAGACTTTGTTTTATTTTTGAACTGGCTTTCATTTCTATACACCTTAACTTCTTAATTTTATCTAAATTGCGTCTAGACCATTTCAACCTGATTTAGTTGTCCTTTAAACATCTACACAAAGACAACTTGTAGGCAAAAACGTCATTTAAAATTCGTGAAGACAAGACTAATGTTTTAACAGTATGTTTACTACGTTATTATTTGTAAGCTTTAACTTTGGAGCTTAAGAACATTAATAGGAGAACTTCAAAAGAACTTAGATGACATATGGTTTGTTTGCTGTAAGAGTTCCTTGTTAATTTTTCGAAAAATACCTTTTCAGTACGTTAAAACAGCTCTAGAACTAGAAATTTTTTATAACTACTAACTACATTTAGAAAAAAGTCCCTTTTTTATTTTTCCTAAATCTAGTGCTAGAGGTATTGTGATAATGCACATATATATTATTACTTTGATTGAAAATTGTTTACCAAGGATAGCCTCTTCAGTTCCTATTGGTACTACTATCAACAAGGGTCCCGCAAAGGGGGTCCTAGCACATTTAAAGTTCCAATTTGAGCTACGAAAGTCGTGCATGCACCAGAATCGCTCAACTAGACCACCGCCTAAGATGTTAATCCTATTCTCATGCTGAACGCTAAGCAGAAATGATAGATTCACACTTTTATAGTCTCTGGCATGATTTGTAATCATACCATTATAACTAGTGACTACAATACGCTGTTTATTTCGTCTATTTTCTTGTAAGAGATGCGAAAGCTAATGGTTTTGAAGTACATTTTTAAGGTCATAAAGTTAGCTTCATTCTCTAACATTAAAGAATTGCAACTCTCGAAATAAGAAAACATAATCAGTTTGTAAAAATAGTCAACCGTTAGCGACAATTTGCTGAAATTATATCATTAAAAAAGTGCAACTTAATTAAGAATCCCTTTATTAATTCTTTTCTACGCATTCATTTCTTAGTTGCGCAATTAAGAGACGTATAAGTTAATTATTCTGTAGAGCTCTTTCTCCCTTTTTAAACTGGTTATAATATTAATTTTGCGACAATTGCATTGAACAATATCCTTTTGTTTTCGTGTTTTTTTTGTGTTGTTTGTTTTTACATAGATTCTATAATTTTGTGGTAAACACAAAATTGATGAGTCTCTGTAGCTGTCAAGATTGCTTTACTGAATTTTTTCCTCTTTTCATCAATGCTGCCTTAATATTGTTTGAAATGTTAAGAGAATTGTGTTATTCATAATTTCATTTTTTATTTTTGTAACTAAGTAAAGTTTATTATATTATTATGTTCCTTTCGTTGTTTCTCTGTTACTTTGTTCTTGGTATAAATGTTCAAAGTAATTCTTTTTGCCCTATTTTTTCCCAAATATCCGCAGCAAGGGAGAGTTTGCAATAGTCTTTAGAGCAGACAAAATGATGTCTATTACCACCAATTCCATAATATAACTTAAATTCGTTAAATCTCACGTTATCCGTTCTCAGCTCTTCTCCTGCAGAAATTGGTTTTATAATTAAACTTTGGCGGCATTGCAAAACTATTTGAATTGATGTATTTTGATATGAACATTAAAGAGCAATTACGAAGTTTGCCTAATTAGTCAAATTCTATTTGTCAATCTAGTTCGAGTTATTGTTTCGATAAAATTGTGCTACAAGTTAGATTGATTTTTTTAAACTGCTTGGCAATAACTAAGTTATTCGACTTTACGCTGTTAATTAAAACTGTCTATCTATGATTGGATCACAGTAATTCCTGTGGGCATGTTGGTGCCTCTGTCAATTTTTTAATAGGATTTTTTGATTTTAATCTTTCATCCCTTGCAGTTGCTGTTATTATTCTAGGATATGTTTTCTTCAGATGTTAGCAATGCGTAAAATTTACGTAATTTCCATTTATTTTCCAACTTTCCATGTTAGCTAGCATTAATCGTACTTGTGAGTTAAATATAGTTCCTCTACGTAATTTTTCTAGGCGTCACTAATCAAGAAACGTAATGCCTAAGCTTTCGTAGTTTTAAATGGAAATATTTCCTTAACTTATACACAGTATTTATTAATTTAACTTTAGCCTTAGACTATCGGTTGTTTCTGTGTTTGTAAAGCTTTATCGTCTGGATATCCAATAGCCATGTTGTCATTTCGAAACAAAAAGATGACGGCTAACGGAAAAGGAAATATCCGTTGTATGTATATCCGGTGTTTTTCGCTTATATATTTCCAAAGTATGCAGGTTGAATGATAGGAGATAAGAGACAATGCTTGAAATAACGTTATTCCCTTTTTTTAAATATTTACTCCTCTTTTTTTATATATTTTCCCGACCATACATAGGCTAGCCCTATTCAGCAGGAGAGGCACGTTGTGATTCCTATTAGCTTTTATTTTCTTACTTTTGTCATGCTTCTGAATATGTTGGTATATTCTGCTGATTTTAGTTTTACTACCTATTTTAGTTGTTCAATGGTGGAAGTACCATGGAGAGAATAATTACTTACGTATTTTGTTTTCTACTTGTAGCATTTTTCCATTTTTATCATTCTATTGGAATGACAGTGAGGGAGAATGAAGAAGATAAAAGTGACAAGGGAAAGGAAAAATGCAACGAAATATGTTTATTCCAAAGAGAACTACAAAAGAAATTCCGAGAACTTGAACAAAAAAGTCCATTTAATTTTACTTTTGGTAGTCGTTTTAAACAAATTAAAGTTAAATATTGACGGTATTGACGTTAGCGTGAACACGGATAGGAATCGAATAAAAGATGAAGATTGGGATGAAAACAAACAAACAGTGGATTGATTTAGGGAGAGCAATTTTTACTGTGTTAACAATCAACAATTTAAAGGTGCTATCAGTAGACAGTTTAAATGAATGTTTGTGGAACAATTTGGTCGTGTATTTTAACTCGTGTGATACCATATCTTACACTTTTGTAAAAATCTTTCGCAATTGATAAATTAACAAGAAACATACGAATAATTCCTAAGTGGTTTACTTCATGCAATTATGTGTTTGACCAGCCCTCACTTTGTTTAGCTATTACTCACACAAACTAGACCCAAGCATTGTACAGTGTGGATATTCATTTTACTAAATCTTTTTATTTAATTTTAGGGCTATTTATTGACGTTATCAATTCAGATTTTATTTTTAAGGTTGTGATCATTCTTGAATTAGGAAAATCATTTCTAGGGAGTTTCCGAGAATTTATTGACCTTTCCTTTAAGACAAATATTTGCACTAATTAATGAGCTTATTACCTTGCACTTCCACGACTTTTACAAAGCCATGCTTTTCTTCTCTGTAAGTTTGTTTACTGCTAAATAATTTTAATTTTTTTATTACTACAACAAGACAAACTTATTTGTGTATTATTGTGTTTGATTTCGCTATAGATCTCATGTTGAGAGAATACATGCCATGGCGTACAAACAAAGGAATTTTTGAAAACCGGCTGTTCGATAGGATTTTGGGTGCAGGGGGAAATAAAAAAGAAAAGAAATGTGATTGGGTTATTGGGTTATAGAAAACATTGCAGAGGAGAGAGAAAAATCTGCATACACAGCACACAAAAAAATAAACTAACTCACTTTATATAATATAAAGAAAAGTTAAAACAAGCACTCAGAAAAATATCAAAGTTAGAATTGGGGAAAAAGTCTAGAATTTGTATTTATTCGAACTAAACAATGCAGTTTCCTCTTCACAGAAACTTTCTAAACACATGTACGTCATAAACTGCGCCTAATGGTCGAGATATTTAACAAAATTTTCAAAGAAAAAGCGTGGTTTTTTTCTGATTTTTCCTGTTAGAAATATGAAGCGAAATTTCTAAAGTTGTCAACTTTCCCTTTTCACAAGGACATTGCAATATAAACAAGAAAGCCTTCAGGAATAACGCAATACACAAATACTAGCATCACATCAAACTCTGAAAAAAAGGATATAGGAATAATCTCTATTATAATAGCCGTCGTCTGTCTGTGTGTCCGCGAAAGCCGTATCCCGTGGCGGAAACACGAAATTTTTAACATGCGCACCAATAACTAAATATATTGTCACGTTTTTTAGCCACGTACAGATCTTAACGCACCAGTTTTAGGATTTTTGGCTAGGAACGAAGATTTTGCTACCTAGCTAGCTAGCCATCTAGATCCTTACTTACTACTATTCTGTATGGTATAAGAGCTTTTTATCCTAGCGAACATTTATTTTTATGTTGAGGCTGTAGCCATTTAGCTAGCTCCTATATTTGGCTAAAAAGTGAGAGTATAAAAATGCAGTATGCTAAATGCAATTAGCTAGGTAGCTAGCCAGCTATATAGATCTTTTATTATTTTCCTGAAAACTTTTTCTGCAAATAAAATGGCTGAGCGATTGTTTTAGCTGGACGGGCAACGACAGGCTGTGTTTTTATTTAAACCGAAGTTGCTATGAAGTTTTTTTGGAAAAGTTTATTACGCCTATACGCCTGTTCAACTTTGTTTAACTGTACTAAGCGCTTAGCCCACTGTTAACAACAGACTGTTTTTTTGGAAGATTCTGTTACACACATATGCGCATGTGCGACGTGGTTTACCTGTACCAAGGGTCAGCCCACTGTGACAATTAATTTTTAAACTTTCTCGGAAATCACGCCTGTACGGTTGTGCAACGTGGTTTACCTGAACTAGCCGCTCTGCCCGGTTTTAACAATGGACTGTTTCTTGTGTTGTGTTTTTTGTTTAAACAGAGGCTGTGATAAATGTTTTTTCAAAAGGGTATTATCCCTATACGCCTGTGCAACACTGTTTAACTGTACTAAGCGCTCAGGCCGGTGTCAGGATTAATTTTTTAACTTTCACAAAAACTTATTAAGGTAACCAACGGTATGTAAACTCTATTTTTATTTCAGCTATCGTTGCTGGAAAGTTATTTTTTGAAAAATATGTTACAGTCGCAACACTATAATGGTGTATGCGCTTCACTTGATTTACGACATAATGTATACCTGCACTAAAGCGCTCCACCTGATCGTGTGGTACAGTTTACGCCTCTTATTAAGCGCTCCACAGAGTGTTCAACGCATGGTCACACCTTGACTTGTGGCTTACCCCGGCGTTTCGACGCCGGGCGTGGATTCTTCCACGGGTAACGACTTCTCTTTAATAATAGCCGTATTCCGTCTGTCTGTTTGTGCGCGAGAAAAACGTTGTGCTACGGATACACGAAATGTGCGATATATAAAGGACGGGCGACCCCTGGATTTTTCCACGGGTTAACGACTAGTCTCTTTAATAATAGCCGTATTCCGTCTGTCTGTTTGTGCGCGAGAAAAACGTTGTGTAACGGACACACGAAATGGTTGCGCACAGTTCTTTGATCTTTTTGCTACGGTATTTTAAAATTTTATTTTTATTTTGTCTGGTATGCGTGGTTTAACAAAAGTTTAATTTAAACAGTTTCTTATACAAAATTCATGGATAATTAACTTTTATTGTTCCTTCGATGCAGTTTCTTTGTTATAAAATAACTACACGGTGAAAGTTGCGGACAATTAACATTGCGTTGTCTATTTCATTAAACGCTATTTTAAATATTTATTTTTATTTTGTCTTTTGCGTCGTTTCACAAAAGTTTAATTTAAAAAAAAGTTTCTTATACAAAATTCATGGATAATTAACATTTATTGTTCCTTCGATGCAGTTTCTTTGTTATAAATAACTACACGGTCAAAGTTGCAGACAATTAACATTGCGTTGTCTATTTCATTAAACGCTATTTTAATTTTTTTTTATATTTTGTCTTTTGCGTGGTTTCACAAAAGTTTAATTTAAAATGTTTCTTATACAAAATTCCTGGATAATTAACTTTTATTGTTCCTTCGATGCAGTTTCTTTGTTATGAATAACTACACGGTCAAAGTTGCGGACAATTGACATTACGTTATCTATTTCATTAAAGAAGTTTTAATTATTCGCGGCTTTTTTAAGAAATTAACAAATTTATGATGAGAAGAACAGAAAATTTTAAGGCGTTTTTGTAAGTTGATTATTTTTTTGTTTACTATTTTATTTTTGCCCTTCGATTAAAATTATCAAAACTAATTATAATAATTAATTAAACGAATTATAATAAAAATGTATTTATATTTATACTCGGTATAAATGCGAATTTATTTCTTCGTGAATTTTTTTTTATCATACCATTTTTTATAAGATCACTGAAACTGGATGTAATTATTTTTTGTTGAAATTGTTTTAATTATGTTGTTAAACAATCTTTAAAAGCGTAATAAAATGTCAAATTTAAAATTTTGAAAACTATTTACAGCTTTTTGTTCTTAACCCAGGTCTGGCTGTAAAAATGCGATCATTATTGCTACATATATGTCTTCTACGAGAAAGCGGCATGACCCTACTTTGTTTTCTTTTCGTATATTTTGCTAAGGTTAAAAAGTAGATGGAGACTCAGTATAGTGTTAATATATTCTCAGCCTAATGTCAGCCTAAATTTTTTGATGATAGGTTCTAATGAAAACAAAAACGTAGATTTTAACACTTTAGTGTGGATAAGTATATCTTTTCAGGGGCCATATGACTACCATAGAGTAATTTCACACCAGGTGAAAAAAAGATTCGCGAAACACTGATGCAAAAAGTATGTATGAGCGGTGAATTCACGTGAATTTGTTCCACGGGCTAACGACTAGTCTCTTTAATAATAGCCGTATTCCGTCTGTCTGTTTGTGCGCAAGAAAAGCGTTGTGTTACGGGCACACGAAATTGCGCACAGCTCTTTGATCTTTTTGCTACGTTATTTTAAAATTTTAATTTTATTTTGTCTTTTGCGTAGTTTCTCAAAAGTTTAATTTAAAAAGTTTCTTATACAAAATTCATGGTTAATTAACTTTTATTGTTCTTTCGATGCAGTTTCTTTGTTATAAATAACTACGCGGGCAAAGTTGCGGACAATTAACATTGCGTTGTCTATTTCATTAAAGACGTTTTAATTATTCGCGCCTTTTTAAGGAAATTAACAAAAACAAGTTTTTGATCATAGGAGAGAACAATAAATTTTAGAAAGATTTTGTAAGTGATTTTTTGTTTGTTCTTAACATAAATTTGGAATTTATTTTGTAAATTTTGTTTCATCTTTAACCATTTATATTTTTTATGACAACAATAAAACCTCTTTCTCAACCTCAATCAGGTCGTAAAATGCGCGAATTATTGTTAAATATATGAATTTTACGAGGAAGTGGCGTAACACTACTTTCCAAAAACTATGGTCCGAAAAAAGAGAAATGTGTAGCTTATACTGGTTCGGTGCCTATAAGTTTATTTTTTCAGGGACTGTGGCTACCGCAGTGTAATTTTATTACAGGTTCGCGAAATAATTACGGCGGCGATTTCCCGTGGATTGTTCCACGGGCTAACGACTAGTCTCTTTAATAATAGCCGTATTCCGTCTGTCTGTTTGTGCGCAAGAAAAACGTTGTGTTACGGACACACGAAATTGCGCACAGCTCTTTGATCTTTTTGCTACACTATTTTAAATTTTTATTTCTATTTAGTTTCACAAAAGTTTAATTTAAAAAGTTTCTTATACAAAATTCATGGTTAATTAACTTTTATTGTTCATTCGATGTAGTTTCTTTGTTATAAATAACTACACGGTCAAGTTGCGGACAATTAACATTGCGTTGTTTATTTCATTAAAGAATTTTTAATTATTCGCGCCTTTTCAATGAAATTAACAAAAACAAGTTTTCGATAATAGGAGGAGAACAATAAATTTTAGAAAGGTTTTGTAGGTGATTTTTTGTTTGTTCTAAAATGAATTTGGAATTATTTTGTAAATTTTGTATCATCTTTAACCATTTTTTATGACAACAATAAAGCTGGATGTGCTTATTTTTTTGCTGAAATTTATTATGTTTTTAACTGAACAAAAAGTGTGAGAAAATGTCAAATTTTTAAAAGCTATTTGCAAGAGAAGCCTCTTTCTTAACCCCAAACAGGCCGTAAAAATACGCGAATTATTGTTAAATATATGGATTTTACGAGAAAGTGGCGTAACACTACTTTCCATAAACTATGGTCTGAAAAAAGAGGAATGTGTAGCTTATACTGGTTCCGTGCCTAAAGTGTATTTTTTAGGGACTGTGACTACCGCAGTGTAATTTTATAACAGGTTCGCGAAATAATTACGGCGACGAATTCCAGTGGATTGTCCCACGGGCTAACGACTATCTCTTTAATAATAGCCGTATTTTGTCTGTGTGTCCGCGAAAGCCGTGTCCCGTAACGGAAACACGAAATTTTTAAAATGCGCACCAATACCAAATGCGATATATTTTTACCGACTTTGTTTTGACCGCCCGCGCGTAGAATACCATTCACAACGCCTGATTCTTTAAAAAACAATCCACGATTTTCGCTTATCCAAGCTTATCCGCTGGACGAACGAAGGCCATTTTGATTTTGAAAATGGTAGTGTGTGGTCAGTGTGGTGAGGTTTGTAGTGGTTTGTATGCCTGTTGTTTGATGTTTTTATCTTCTGAAAGCTTTATATTTTTGTTATATTTGTTTTCTGTTTGTTTTTAATGTTAAGATAAATATATTGTCACGTTTTTTAGCCACGTACAGATCTTAAACGCATCAGTTTTAGAATTTTTGGCTAGGAACGAAGATTTTACTAGCTAGCTAGCCATCCTAGAGCCTTACTTTTACTATTCTGTATGGTACAAGAGCTTTTTATCCTAGCCAACATTTATTTTTATGTTGAGGCTGTGGTTATTTAGTTAGCTCCATAGCTAATATCTTTGGCTAAAAAGTATAAAAATGCAGTTTAGCATTTAAGCAATAATTTGTATGCTAAATGCAGTTAGCTAGCTCGGTAGCAACATTTTTTAATATTTTCCTGAAAACATTTTCTGCAAATAAAATGGCTGAGCGATTGTTTTAGCTGGGCGGGTAACGACAGGCTGTTCCCTTTTTATTTAAACCGAAGTTGCAATGAAGTTTTTCTGGAAAAGGGTATTACGCCTATACGCCTGTTCAACTCTGTTTAACCATAGAGATATAATAAAAGATATATATATATATATTATATATCTATGGTGTAACTGTACTAAGCGCTTAGCCCAGTTAACAACAGACTGTTTTTTGGAAAAGGCTTTTACGCCTAAGCGCCTGTACTAAGGAGTCAGCCCACAGTGACAATTAATTTTTAAATTTTCTTGGTAATAACTGCTGTACGGATGTGCAACACCGTTTAACTGTAATAAGCGCTCGGCCCTGTGTTAGCAATGGACTGTTTCTTGTGTTTTTATTTAAACGGAGTCTGTGAGAAAGTTTTTTTCAAAAGGGTATTATCCCTATACGCCTGTACAACACCGTTTAACTGTGCTAAGTGCTCAACCCAGTGTCACGATTAACTTTTAACTTTCACAAAAACTTATTCCGCAAAATAAAATAATATTGGCTTGCTATGACAGGGTAACAACGGTTTGTAAACTATATTTTTATTTCAGATATCGTTGCGGGAAAGTTATTTTTTTAAAAATATGTTACAGTCCCAACACTAAAATGGTGTATGCACTTCACTTGATTCACGACATACTGTATACCTGTACTAAAGCGCTCCACCTGATTGTGTGACACAATTTACGGCTCTTATTAAGCGCTCCACAGAGTGTTCAACGTTGGGTCACACCTTGAATTTGGCTTACCCCGGCGTTTCGACGCCGGGTATCCCGGCTATCTCTATTATAATAGCCGTATTCCGTCTGTCTGTTCGTGCGTCAAAAGCAACTTGTGTTAACCACGCACGAAATACTAGCTCGCTAGCGCAGGGACGAAAACCCGTCGGGCCCCCGCTGGCACAGGGACGGGTTCCCGCTGGTCCAATCAGGAGCGGAGTTTTATATAAATAACCAATCAGAAACTAAAGCTCTTTATATTTCTTAGCAACGACTTTTACGTTATCGGTCCGAAATTTGGCAAGCAGATTGAACCAACTCATTGCTGGAGAAAGAAAAGTTTCTTAACTGTTTGCTTTATTTTTTCTTTCTGATACTTCCATTTTTGTAATATTTGTTTTCTATATGTTTTTACATGCTAAGATAAGTTTTTTAGCCATGTAAAAATCTTAAACGCACCATTTTTAGGTTTTTTAGTTAGGAACGAAGATTTTGAAGGCTAACCTTCGCTAGCTAGCTAGAGCCTTACTTATTACTATTCCGTATAGTATAAGAGCTTTTTATGCTAGCCAACATTTATTTTGGTGTTAAGGCTCTTGCTATTTAGCTACCTCCTTAGCTATATCTTTAGCTAAAAAGTGGAAGTATAAAAATGCAGTTTGGCTACAACAATATTCTTAAGCAATAATTTTTATGCTAAATGCAGTTAGCTAGCTAGGTAGCTACATATTTCATTATTTTTCTGCAAAACTTTTTCTGCAAATGAAATGGCTGAGCGATTGTTTTGGCTGGACGGGTAACGACAGGCTGTTCCCTGTGTTTTTATTTAAACCGAAGTTGCAATGAACATTTTTGGAAAAGGGTAATACGCCTTATACGCCTGTTCAACTCTGTTTAACTGTACAAAGCGGTTAGGCCAGTGTGAAAAACAGACTGTTTTTTGTAAAAGGCTGTTACGCCTATGGGTATGTGCAACACCATTTACCTGTATATACTAAGGTCAGCCCACTGTGACAATTAATTTTTAAACTTTCTCGGGAATCACGCCTGGACTAACCGCTCAGCCCTGTGTCTGCGAGAAAGATTTTTTCAAAAGGGTATTATTCCTATACGCTGTACAACAAGGTTTAACTGTACTAAGCGCTCAGCCCGGTGTCACGATTAAATTTTTAACTTTTAAAAAGACTTATTCCACAAAATAAAATAATATTGATATTGTAAACACTATTTTTATTTTAGCTATCGTTGCGGCAAAGTCATTTTTAGAAAAATATGTTACAGTCGCAAAACTATAATGGTGTATGGGTGTGTTCAAAGCTGTTTGCCTGTACTAGGCGTTCAACCTGGTAGCACAAAAAATTTCGAATTTACGCCGAAACTTATTCTGCAAAATAAAATAATATTGACCGATTGTTTTTGTTATGACGGAGTAAAAACGGTTTGTAGAACTTTGTTTTTATTTCAGCTATTGTTGCGGGAAAGTTATTTTTTGAAAAATATGTTACTGTCTCGCAATGGTCTATGCGCTGCACTTGATTTACGACATACTGCATACCTGTACTAAAGCGCTCCACCTGATTGTGTGACACAGTTTACGGCTCTTATTAAGCGCTCCACAGAGTGTTCAACGCCGGATCACACCTTGACTTGTGGCTTACCCCGGCGTTTCGACGCCTGGTCTCCCGTCTAGTCTCTTTAATAATAGCCGTATTCCGTCTGTTTGTTCGTGCTTCTGTTTTGTCCTTCTGTTACGGAAAAACAAAATGCGATATGTAAAGGACGGACGACCCCGTGGGTTTTCCACGGGTAAACAAATAGTCTCTTTAATAATAGCCGTATCCCGTCTGTCTGTTCGTGCGTCTGTTTGCTTTTTTGTTACGGAAACACGAAATGCTATATATAAAGGACGGGCGACCTCGTGGATTTTCCACGGGTTAACGACTAGCTAATACAAGTTACAAAACCAAAAACTATTTTGGTGCTAGACTTGTGAACCAGGTCGTAGCTTTGCACGTGATACAGGATTACAACACCTAGCATTCTACCGATAATTGTTGCCTCTGCCTGTTGAGTCAACCTGTTTTCTCAATTTTCTCAATTTTACGATAAATTCTAATTTTCTAAGCATTACTGACGCTACGACCCTAATTCTTGTTAGACTTATTGACTGAATAAAAAAAAAATGTTTATTTAAAACAGTGAATTTTAATAACTTCATTGGGATCTAAAATGACGTCATTTTTGTACCAAAGTTTAATTTGTACGAAATAAGGATTTAGAATAAATGGCTTAAGAATAAATTTTAGAATTATTTTCAATCAATATATGTAGCATGTGAATAATAATTATTATTATTATGCTTGAACATTTTCTCGAGTTGTTTTTACTTTGCAGTAAGGTTTCGCCAAGGCGATTAGAATTTACAGTAAATCTATGCGTAATATGTCCTCCATGAATCTTATTCACTGTTTTATGCAGCATATCCTTTTGATTAATATAAGATGAATGGATTATTATTTATTTAAGTGTGTCTATTTAATTTGGTATGAATAGACGTTTCTCGAATTGCATGTTTTTTAAAACTTCGGAATTTTGCTGTTTTGACTTTAAAATCATATTCAGCATCATTGAATTGGTGTGTGTATAAATTTTCAACTTGTATTTATAAGCTTCTGTTTCAAGCAGAGGTCAATTGGTACAAAATTAAAAAACCTGTTTTAACAGGTTGTTTGTTTGCTGTATGAATCTAAAGATTTCACATTTTATCAAGTTTTAGGTAAGGATAAACAACAATCACATTCTTTTTGTTTGACAAGTTTCAGAAATACAAGCGGTTCATCAAAGAAAACTAATTCGGGAAAGGTGTATTGCCTGATTACTTTTTTTGACTGTATCTGTTGCGTGTGTCTATATTATTGTTTGTTTTAATATACTATGTGTTATTTACGTGTTAGTCTAAATAAAAATGCAGAATCTCTAGAGGGTACAAGCATTACATAGCAACAACCAATTGTCTTAGACAAGTATTATTATTACAGTTTGCTGTTCTGTCACCTCATCATTATATTCCGGCACCAAGGGATGCGTAAAATATTTTGATGGTACATTACTACTTTTATAAGGCATTCTGTTGAAAAAAAAAAGTCATCTTTTGACTTGATTTCATACGATTTTTCACAATCTTGTGGTTAGAGTAGTATCTAAATCTAGAAATTACTTGCAATTTACATACGACATCAACAGCGGACTCTTCATCCCATGAGTATGTAACATTACTGCCGGAAGTACGTATAGCATTGTTTTAACTTGCCTGTCTGCCACATAAGCCGGTTAGCGGTCAGTAAGTAGCACCAAATAGGCTAACATTACTTCATTTAAAATGCACAGGAGTGAGGACTGGAATCCGCAACCTTATACAATACTATGCTACCTCTACCATCATCAGATAAAGATATTGTCATTTATCTAAGTCCGCTGTAAACATTGCATATACCTTTGGATATGACTGGCCAACCTAAAATATGCTGGATGTTGAAATGAGCATTGTAAAGATCATGGATTATCGACACTTTCGAGGCATATTACCATACAAAATTAGTCTACCATTTTAGATATTTGGGTAGAAATACTTTCAGAAACAATTGTTGCGTTCGTAAAGTATTCCATTGCAAAGTTACGCCATCACTCCTCTGGGCTATTAGCGGCTTTTAATTCAACTAAACTGGTCGCTAAAAGTATGCAATTATAACAACGCTTTTACGGGAAATAGTCTAAAGTTATAACGGACAAATTGTCAATGTTAGATTATTTTAACAATTACCAATAATATAATGCAAAACGTAAAAACAATATATTCGATATTTTGGAGTATAAATCAGGTTCCATAAATAAGCTATTATATGACATATTTCATTATTGGGTATTGTCAGTAAAACACGATGCTTTAAAATTGGTAAAGTTCATTCTGACTTGAGATGTCTTAAAGATGTGAAAATAACGGACCAATCCACGTTGTTTTCATCCACGGGTGAGCGACTGGTATTTCCTATATATCGAGGCCAGAACTTGAACTACGGACTTAAAGCCGTAACAATTCGAATTTTTATCAACAATTTCATAGGCACCATTTTATTTTGTAATTCTTTGTGTAAGATGTAGCATGTAATGTTCTTTGTTCCATCACCAACCTAGTGTTGAATTAAACCTGCTTTCGTGTTTGAGGTCTTGAATATTTTTCAGTAGCTCTCTTTGAAATTTACATATTTCACCGCACAAGTCATCTTTTTCTTGATCTTTAGAAGATGTGGTTGGCGTAGTTAGAACAGGAGTTTCATCGTTGGCAAGTTCTGTACTTTTAGCAGGTCTGCCATTTACGAAACACAATTTACAACTAATGACCAAAAAGAAAATTGTTCTGAATATCATTCCTGTCATTCTAACTTAAATAATTTTTTTTCGATATTTCAATAGAGATAACCCTTATTTGATGCCTTTTCGAATACCTCTAAAGGTGCCACAAGTATTTATCAATTCATTTTCTTAGACGACGCCTTCGGAATTTCCTACTTATCCTCCGCAAAAAGATAATTCTTACTCAGCTTAACGTAGGCAACAAAGTAATTGAAATAGTTATTTCGTTTCTTTTATTGAGCAATGAGAAATCACTTCCATCCGCAGTACCAATACTACTAGTTTAATTACGCCTATTTTAATATTTCCGTCTTCCATTGATAAAACTACGGTTGTTAATAACTTCTTTTATTTTTAAAAGTATTTCAAACATAAACATTTCGCAATCAAAGATATAACAGGCACGCGCCGAAGAACGAAGACGTACAGGAAATACGCTCATTTGTAACGCACCGTTGTATAATTATTTACTGAATAATGTATTCTTGTGGTTTTTCTTTGTTCCGTACACTACTGCAGAACAGTAAAAAGAACGCACTTTTTTCGTGCCAATATTACCCTATTGCCTTTTAAAAATTTACATGAAAACTACTCAGAATGAAAAAAAAAATTAATTAAAAAGAAGTGATGGAGCAACAAGAGAAATTAAATGTGCATGAGGTTTGGCCTTCAGGAATTTTAGAATGTCTGAGCCTAAACATCTTAAGAGCGACAATTGAAAATTTCACAAGAGGTGCTAAGATAAGTAACTTTTTATCCTATAACATTGGGAAATAATTGTTTTGTGTTAGGGTGCCTTTAATAATAACAAAATGCAGTTTAAAATATGTTGTATCAAATTTATTGGTTGCAATGTTTTTTTCTCTAAAAAAATGTTATGGCCTTATCTTTTTCACCCTAACAGAAATATTAAAGGTGCAAATATACAGAATATACGCGAGAATCCTAAAATAAAATAAAATAATTTGCAAAGTAGTTTATGACCAAAACCACAGTGACGGACTAAATTTTTGAAGTCTTTAAAAGTAAAAAGAAGAGGTTTTACTCCTCTAAAGAAAATTGCTCCAGCGACACAATTCTCCCTTTTTCAAGGAATGTTATCTCTGTTGTAATTTATCGAATTTACAACTTATTTTATTATAATTATCTTATCATATTTTAATTAAATATTGATTGACTATTTCCTCGATTTATTTTCTGTAACAGCTCTGTTGCGACGTACAAAGGGGAAAAAAGTAATGTTGTTTTTTTGTTGTTGAGGAAGAAGTGTGTGAAAAATACGTATCAATGAGGTGAATACAATAATGTATATAAAGTTGTATTTTACAAACAAATCTGAGCGGTAATCTATTCGTTAAACTTATGAAGGAAGGAAGTCTAAATAAGAATCTCTACATATCATTTTCGAAAAAACTTCCAAATCTTTTTTTAGAGTGTCCCTTAGATTAAAATAATTCAACACCTTTATTTGCAATCAATTATATGCGGAGATAGCTAATGTCATTTTCCTTCAAGCGTCTTTCACGTGAACAAGTGTGTCCAAGATCCTTTACCTCACAGGTCATCTATCTCTATTGTTTTCAACATTTCTTTAGTTCAAAAATTTTATTGTATTTTAGATTTTATATATAAAGTGTGTATCTAATTACTAATTTTTAAACGGTTTTTATATTTATTAATTAGGACTCATTTGGAAAGCAGTTGTTTTTTAACTGAAATGAAATCCTGTGTGAATACTTTACGAATAAATAAATAACTAAGTCTATATATCTTTATGGAAGCCTATCTTAAAAGTATGACGTGCACTTCATCACAAGCAGCAGAGAACTAGCACTTTCAGACATCTTTACAGAAATATGTTTTTGTGTTATCCCAACGTGCAGAAAAAGAAAAAGAAAACTTGAATCAGTAGCCAGAGCAAGGCGGCACACCTTAGACGTATAAGAATTTTCTTCAAATAGCTTAAATAAGAGTCTTAAATTGGGCTGTTGCTGGGTGTAAAAACATCGAATACAATCTGGAGCTATGACAAAATAAAATTTGTGACATCCACGCTGTGAATGTCTTCTATTGATGCATTCCTCTGTCAGTATAACATAAAAACAATTATTTGTAATTATACTCATATTGGCTATATTATCAATTAAAAAATGTGCATATGTGCCTCCAAGTTCTGAAATGACATTCAGGAATTACTTTTCATTAAAACTCATCATTTCCTTAGTTACATCATAACCACTTGACATAAAACATCAATTTGAACAGAACAACACAAGATTCTCTAAGTGTGTTGACATAGGTCCCTCTAATGACCCCAAAAAAGAAAGAACCCCTCGATTCAGCTCGAGTTTAAATTATATTATATTTAAAAAAATTCTTTAAACTCACCAAATTCGTCTTTGAACAGTTAAAAAATTACGATAAAAGCGTTTCTACTAGTTACAAAGAAGCATCTAATATTAACCCTATAATAACTGTTTATGAGGGCAATACCGGAGAATATTGACCGACGTCAGAAATACGTGACACAGGTCAATATTCGAAGTTATTGCCCGAAATAAACAGTTATTATATGGATTATTATCCGGGTACTGCATTTTACGACAAAAAAATATAACATTATAAGCAGGATGTAGAAACCATGTCTTTATAGAAACTATTCCCATACGGAACGTACATTCGAACTAATTTTTTTTTTAAATCGAATATCGTGTAAACATTACAGGTTTTTATTGCAGAGTTACGACACAAAGTTTCACTTTTGTTTACTTTTTTTCCGTGTTTATTTACATTTAAGGCTACCATATTTAAACTTTAAACACGGTTGCTACGGTAGCGGGCAATACAGTGGAATATTGCCCGCTATGACGTAAGTTCTAACCAATTACATTGCGCGATTTTCAAAAATATCGATGCCGCCCTTTTACCCGGGTAATAATAACAAATAATTTTCAAAAGCTACTCTTTAGCGAATGCCCCTGGTACCAAGCCTCAAATTATAATTCATCTGAACTCTATTGAAGCTCTTTAAGCCTACTCTGTGTAGGTGCAAATAACAATATAGACATACCAGGTTGAGTTTATCATTGTGGGAAACCACTTTGGTAATTACATTCTTCTATATATTTAGTCTTTCTTTCTTTAGTTTTCGTTGGGCCTTGCGTTTCATATTATCCAATATAAATGGTTAATAATAATGCCCTTTTACTCCTAGCTTACCGAGCCATGTTCACAAAAATAAACCGCCAAAATAAATTCCTTTAATATTCTTAGATTTTAAATTAATTTCCTAGAGACACACTGATTATGGTTGCTATAAAGCCTTAAATATTTAATCTTTAAAGTTTATAATGAGAAATTTTAACTCTGAAGTCATACAAAAAGTCAAATTTCCGCTAAATCTATCAAACTTTATCCATCGCAAAAATTTATTCATCGAAAATACAAAAATCTCACGTTTTATTTTTCTATTCGCAATATTATCTTCCTGTAAAACAAATTTTCTAACAATGCATAAAATTATATAAATTTAATGTGTTCAAAATTGTGTAAGATATTGTGGGTAAAAACAATATGTAAAAAGCTGAAAAAACTGTTTTTTTTTGTTGATTTAGAATTGCTCCACACAACCACTATTGTTGACATTTTGTGTAAACGTTTGTGCGTTTGGTCATATTAACTACACTATAAGAGCTATTTTGTTTATTGGAATTTACTCTTTGCAAGCTGTATGCAATAGACTAAAATACTTGATTTTATTTGAATTTTGTTAAACCGGGGACCGGGATTTGTTTGAAAAATATTATGTGACATGATTGCGGTTAAAAATATCATGTGATAAGATGCGCTAGAAAATTACATGTTTCAGGATTAGTTTGAAAAATGAGATGTTCCAAGGTTTGTATGAATTTTACCATATGCCAAGATTGTTTTCAAAAACACCATATGTCAGCATTTGTTTAAAAAATAACATTTGCCAGAATTTTTTTGAAAAATGCCATGTATCACGATTTGCTTGAAGAGAATTTGTTTGAAAACTACCACGCGACAGGATTTGCTTGAAATGTACCACTTGGTCAGGATTAGTATAAAAATTAGTTTAAAAATTCCATGTGCTATGAGGGGCTTAAAAAATCACATGTGTAAAGACTTGGTTAAAAATAGGTTGTGCCAGCACTTCGTTGAAAAATATTTTCGGCATGCGTGGAATTGACAGAGAGGCAGAAACAAAGTTGTA
Source organism: Hydractinia echinata (assembly GCA_030067915.1). Taxonomy (NCBI): domain Eukaryota; kingdom Metazoa; phylum Cnidaria; class Hydrozoa; order Anthoathecata; family Hydractiniidae; genus Hydractinia; species Hydractinia echinata. The sequence goes on from JASGCC010000024.1 coordinate 2,828,271, forward strand.
ATAAATTCGAAAATATTTTATCCTTGCATTTCTTTTCAAAGTTGCTCGATGAAAATAGGATATATGTTTTGTTTCGACACGAAGGTTCCTCAGAACAAATTTTTTTATTACATTATTGTTATAAACAAGCAATGCGGCAACTTTTGTTCTGTCAGAGATAAAGTGGCCTATATTGCTTCTGATGGAAAAGGGGAAAGGTTATATTTTTTAAAAGATATAAAATTGCAGCATTATCGAAATATACATTTCAAAAAAATCTACCGCTTAAAATTGTCGCAGACAAGGATTAATTTCTGCTGGACTTTTTTTTTTCTTTTTGATTTGCTGTCAAAATATTCTATGTTTTTCGGGATATACTTTTGCAAGTACGATATTGAACAAGTAAATATTAAACAAACATTTTCATTCATTTTGCTAAATTGTTTTGTGGGATATTTTATCGAATGTGTCAACAAAGACTTTTGTGGTTTACGGTTGCTTGTATTACTTACATGTGGTTTGTTTTTGCTAGCACTTTATCGGGAGAAAATTTTGCACTGAGAAAGTTTGGCGCAATTGGCACAAAATGGCAAAATTTCCCAAATTAAACTTTCCTTTCGGTGCCAAATTAAGTCCATGACGAAATTATTTTCTTTAAATGTTCGTATTTTTTTAGGAAATATCAAAAGCTTTCTACTTGCGTCAAAATAAATCCGCGCTAAATTTAACATTTTGACGCTCCGCCAAATTAACAAAGTAAATCCAAGGTATAAGGTATGTGGCTCACGGTGCCTTACATGTGGCTTATGCCGACTCGTATATGGCTGGTGTGAAGTTTTATAACTGACTGTAAATGTTTTTAGACCGATCTAATTGTATTAGTATAAAACTAGTCGATAAGGTCCGTGGAAAAATCCACTGAGGCAGGATAAAAAAAATAAAAAAAGCGTCATTTGAAATTTTGATGACGTCATCCACAAATAAAAATAAGAAACTTTTTTTCACGTTGCCTCTATTGTGTACAGCTTAAAGCGCTGATTAAGAAAATGTATATAATCATATGGATGTTTCCCGTGGAAGAATCCACTGATTTCTCATTTAATTGATGTAACAGATATATACGTCCATCAAAAAACAAACAATACAGCAGTTCGAATCTTACAATCTGCATTATTATATAAATGACCAAAAAATTGAACAACTGCATTATAATGTGACATTTAAAATCTAAATCTACTAAAATTACTTGCTCTGACCCTCTGACAATGCAAAAATTATTCGGAAAGAAAGCATTTCAAACTACATCTCACCCATAAAATTTAAATCACTCAAAATGTCACATACAAAAAAAGCTGATCAATGTCAAACACAAATCTTTGTCAATGTTTAAATCAGTTTATTACAAACCCTGCCAAATGTTGACACAAATTGTGAAAAATAAACAATAAATTTTGCCTTAGGCAGAAATTTTTATTTAGGTGTAAAAAAATGGATTGCAAGGATAAATTATAATGCAACAAAACGTTTTTTTATATATTGCATACGTTCCTTCCTCACTAAACGTTAAACAAAATGTAAAAAAAACAGCTTTTAAACCCGAATATAATAAAAATCAGTCCTTTTAGCAACTTGCATGCTGTTTTACCATCAATAAGTCTTACACGAAATTTCAAATCTCACATAGTATTCTGTCACAAATGTTCACATAAAATATATATAAAAAATAACAGCTTGTATAGTGTGAAACCAATTGGCAAATTTTTTTTTGGCTAATTAGTCAAATTAGAGATGCAAAAGAAAAAGTTTAAACAACAACAACAATCGATCTATAACAGTTCATTATATGCCAATTTTTGCACCAAATTTGCAACACAAAATACAAATTCTAAATAATACTAAATTCTCTTATTTTGGTCCATTGAATACCCACGGTCTTCCACAAAAGTTTAATCGGAATGTAAAAGATGAGAGGTTAACGACAAAATCAAAGTTTGCAAAATTTTATTATTTTTGTATTATATATATCTATTGCATACGCCCTCTAAAACAATATTTTAATTTTAATCCAAAATGCGGAAAAAAAACAGTTTGCAACAAAAAATCATTTATTTCGATGATATTGCATAATCTCGAATACAAGTTTTGGTATAGAATTGCAAAGTTGGATTATATTCTCAACCTATTAACAGGTAAATTTTCACTATTATTATTTGTGCTCTATAATTTTAAAATGATATACAAAAACAGCATTTTTAGAGACAATTTATTAAGTTTATTTTTGTTATAATATTTACCTTAAGCATTTTATGGACATGATTTCCAACGAAGGATTTTCCATGATATGCTTGCCTTTCCACGTTTAACTGCTGTAATGTTTCGTCTAACTTTCGGACTAGTGGGCCATCGTTTTTGCCAAAACTGTGTCTTTGCTTCAATTCAGATATACATGTTGTCTAAAAATATAAACATGATGAAGTTTTCCAAGTTCAAATTAACTGGTCTCGATTTGAGTTATTTAAACTTACTTTTTTCTGTAAGTCTGTTCGTAAAGTGATCCAGTCTTGGTTCATAAACGGATTTTATGTATGTTTCATTGTCTGGATCTTTCAATATGGCATCATGAATTGCATCATGTATAAGGCTGATCTTGTTTTCTCAATCGAGACATTGATATTCCAATTCTCTTATTTTTAGTTGATCATAAACATACTGGTCAAAATCACTTTGGCCTAATATCTTATTTTCGATCGCCAAGAATCCAGCAATTCTAATATCTATAAGATGACAGTCATCTTCCAGCATTCTGAAAAAATTCAGATATGTTCCTAGTGAAATGTGCAACACTGGAACTGCAACCTAAGGGAAGGATGAAGTTTTTTACAACATTTGTCACTTACGATGACTTGCATAAAAATAGGCATTATTGCAAAGATTCCTTAGATTTAATTCTGTGGATAAGCCCAATCTGAGCTAGAACACTAGTGTAACAAAAGCTACTAAATATCAAATCTTAAAAATTTAAAGGATTTTAAATAATCGATTATGTAAGCACATTTTCACCTGGTCAATTGGCACATTAAAGATCACATCATCAATAACATTTTTGAAGTTTTTAGCATTCTTTATGTTTCCTCCTGCCTCGCGAAAGCCTTTCAAATCATCAGCTATGGATTCTAATGTGCGTTTAGACACACAACTTCGGCCGACAATTGTGTTTTGCATCTCCTCTTTTGTAATTGTGCAGTACAAGCAACAATGTCGTCCTAAATTAAACTCGGTTTAGTAATGATTGTGCACTTGCAATGTTGAAATACAAAAATAAGTACAATTCTTACCGTTTGCCCCTGTAAGTCCATAGATAGCACAAAGAAAAGCATAGTCACCAAAGATAAAGACGCGTACATGTTTTTGCCTAGTGTATATATAACCGTTATAATTAAATCAACAAATAGAGAATTGTGGGTTATTGCTTTACTTACCTCCATGATGCATTTTGAAGGTGATCTATTTGCGCACTAAAACAACATAAACCAATCTTCATGTTAACTGTATAGTCTTTCGCTTCAAAAATGCTGAAAACAACAGTGTTGTTTTTACTATTGGGCCGATCGGTGTTACAAACTTGATACGACATTTTAAAGGATGAGCCACCATGGTCACCTCCAATTTTCACATGGATTTCACTTTTGAATTATTTTCTGTTGACAATCATTGTGTTCCTGCAAAGAAATATTTAAAAACGTAAATTTTTACAAAATTTTGCATAGATTTTGGGGGATTTATGGTACAAATTTTCCTCACTGTAACAATTTCTTAAGATATCCTATTATGTGTGATGGTAAATCTTCTATGTAACACCATGCTGCTGCTCTAATCTCATATACTGCTTTTTTGTCTTTAACCTCAAAGCGAAATGGTGTGTTATCAGTAATGATATCGTCTCCTTGCCAACTTTTCGCTATTTTCCGTTGCTTAGATTGAGATGCCGTGTCAATGTCAAATGTTTTAAGCCACCTGTAACAGAAAACTTTACATTTTAATAGCTTATTAAAATCATAAAATAAAATGCCTTGGAATACCCTGGGAATTTAATCTTTTAACAGGGTGTAAACTTCCCATAAAGTATATACAATATGGCAAAAAAGTTAAGTCTTGATATACCTTGCCATTGTTTTCATTTTTTCCCAGGGAATACCCATATCGACTTTCAGTGCAACCATTGCCTCAGGGGTAATCGCTACCGATGAGATGTTTGAGTTTTTCAAAATTTCTATCCTATCCTCATGGCAAAATGATTTCAGCAGATGCGATGTTTGTTTTAATGCATTTTCAGCTTTTCCTCCTGTGACCATTATTTGATTTTTCAAGTATTGCGTTCTTCTCCTTAGATGTCTGGTGCTGATTGGTCCAATCTTCACAGCTTTAGGCGTGGATGTTAAAATCAAGGACTAGAGAAGAATATCCTGATTTTATTTTATTTTTTTGTACAATATTTTTTTAAGAAAAAACATACATGCATACATATTATATATACATGTAATGTTTAAACTACATTTTTATATGACAGTGTGTCTAGCAGACCCTGATAACCTTTAATAACCCTGATTTTCAACAAGTGGCTTAAGAACTCTCAAAAATTTTATGCTGTACAAATAAGAGTCACAATTTTTCGACCATAAAAAATAATTTGATCCAATAAATCGCTAGACTGTATGAAACAAATCAGATTAAAAGATTTTAAATGGTTTTGTATAAGAACACGTGTATACGTTTTTATAAGAAAAAACTTTTTGGCTTTTGAAAATCCACCAGCCCTTTTTAATTCGATAAGAACACAATTCCTGTTTCTCATAAAAACATATACACGTTTTTTAAGAAACTTTTCAGGCTCGAATAAGAAAAATTAAGAAACATTTCAGGCTCAACCAAATGCTTAGGTTTCTTTAAAAAAAAACGTGTACTCGTAATTTTCAAATCATGTTAGAAAAATTTATTGTAACGAAAAATAATAAAATTACCCTGGATCCACCAGTCTTGAACTCGATACTTTGATTTGGGAGGTTTGATTGTGCCATTTTGTGTTTGATTACAGTAAGGGCAGTCTCTTCTAACTCCCTTGAAATCTCTTCCCTTTCGTTGAGTGGAAACGTTTGGTTTAGTTCTAATTTACCGTAACATTGTGTTTCGTGGTCACTTTTCTCGTTTATGTTTTTGATGGGGAATAATCTGCCACATTCCTTTTCACAGCTTAGCTGTAAGCAGCTAACCATATCTGCATGTGAAAGAGAAGGCAAGACCATTCCCACTTTAACTGGGCGGAGGCAGCTGGGACAAGTTGTGTCGGACTCTTTTTTGCCCTCCAAACGTTTTACCACGCAAATTAAGCAAAAACTGTGCTGGCATGGTAATAACACTGGCCTGTGTAAGATGTTATTGCACAGTTTACATACACAAAGATTTAAGTGGGCATTCAATGTTTCATTCAGTTCTGAGGGAGGAATATTTGATTGCTGGTCTGCTGTGGGAGTATCTGCTAATAAATTTAAAATAACCTCCCTGGTCCAAATAATGTTGTTGCTGGAAGGCCTCCCAGATTTTTTTTCTTGACTGGTCGACCACCAAGGAAAACTTTACGCTTGTGGTTGCATGTCTTGCACTGTGTGTCGCTATGCGGTTCCCAAACAACATTTCCATGGCAGGGAGTGGAGCCTCTATCTCGTATATTTTTCAATGTCAAGTGACATTTTTGGCATATTTTATCCGGGTGTAACGCTGGATTGTCCTGTGTCACATCAATAAAATGGGAACTCTTTATGCTTTCACTAAGACCTGCTACTTTGTATGCATATTTAGTTAGTATTAAACCACAAATTCGGCATAGTTTTGACAAACTGGTAGCATGTATGTCAGCCATTTTTGATAACAGTAAAACGATAGGTTGGGTGTGTTTGAAAAACTATTCTAACTACCAGTAAAAAAGTGGCCAGAAGTACAAATTTTAACCACTGAAAGCTAAAAGGTTCCTCTTTATTACTTCTGGTTTTGCTGGGAAAACTCTTGAATTTTCACACCAGCCGTAAAAAAACAGGGTTTAAAATGTTTTTTGAAAGTTTAAAAATTCCCGCAAAATCGCTCTGTTTGTTGTAGCAACTTAACTGGGCGACCTAAGACATACGTCCTGGACACACGTTCTAAACTTTATATTACAAGTCACACTAGTTTTTAAGTTATTGCAGTCTGTGCATCCCCTACTCTTATCGCTTGGGAAGAAAAGTCACGGATTTTGTTTACAAGTTTTAACGCATGCGCAGTCTGAATGTCCGCTTCCGTAGTTGCATTGAATGACCGTGATGTATATAAATGGAAAGTCACCCCAGCCTTCCCTGTACATTTTTCACCCTAAATGTAAAAAAGTAAATCCTTCCTCCGCCTCCCCCCCCAAAAAATAAATATAAATAAGCAAAAACCCATGTAAATACTGCAAAAAATGTGAAAAAGCTACCTAAATTTTCCCCATAATGTCAAAAACCTCTGTCGAATAAGAATAAAAAAAAACCAAGTATTTCCGGTGTTAATATGTATATATAATACTCCCTCAAAAAAAGTTTAAACGTTTCTTAAATATATAACACGAAATGTCATAAACAAAACATTGGAGTCAGAACATCTAGAACAACAAAAATCACCACACTTTAAGCTACCAGAATTACTACATGTTAAATAAAAGTCGTTTTGCATGCGACTGATGTAAGTTTAGTTACACAAAATGTGAAAAATACGTTAGCAATATATATTTGCATAACAAGGAGTCCTTAAACTATCCTTAAATATAATATAAAAAATTTTTTTAAATGGTGTTGTGGCTTGTTATATCTTCTAATTTAAGCTTAAAAGGTCAATTCAAATAAGTTACATCCATATTCCTAGCAAAGACCACTATTATAACTACGGTAGCTAGCTTTACATGTAAAAGCAACATAAAACTCACAGGTTAGCTAGGTATTGGAAATCTTCAGTTTGAAGCTAACATTAGCTAGCTACAGCAGCTAATAGCTGGTCAGTTAATGTTAAACTGGATAATTAGCTAGGTACATGGCTACATATTTATAAATTCCTAGCTAGCTAGTTGTTGTTGGTGTGGTTGGCTTTTATGATGCTAGCTAACAAACATGTCGCGCATCAATAATATCATCAAAACTAAAACATAAACAAACCTTACAGAAATCTTGCTATACGTCATTTATATACGATTCCCTTTTTCAAAGGCTTTTGTAAAGATTTATTTTTAAGGAAAGAGTAGACAAATGCTTAAAAAGAACAGCCATATTTTTTGCAAACACAATTTCCGTTACTTTGTGGTAGGAACTTCATTTAACAAATTTTTACGATTGTTTTGATTGTCAGGGGAAACTTGGAATTTTCAGCAAATAAAATTGCTTTAGTTTGATCACGTGGTTAGATTCACCCAATTAAATTTTTTATTCTGATCACGTGATTTTAAAACGCAAACAAACAAACGCAAACGCAAACTCGCGGCTTTTCTCGACAAAGAAGACATATTTTTTCGGCAACATCAAAGCTTTTTTTCGGCGACATCAAGGGAAAATAAGCATATCAACTTTGCCTGTTACAGAGACACAGAACTGGCGTATTATTATAGAGATGATTTTAATTTGGCGTTTGAGCTTTAAAATATGCGCATTTTTAAAAAAGCCGATAAGATTTTCAAAATTCCTAATTGATCAAATGTTAACAAATAAATGTAATTCAACAAATCTAACTAGCTATATACCAAATCTACTAACTATATACCTACGTGGATAAAATTTTATTAAAATTAGTATTCATCTCATACCATTCACGAAACTAAGGATTACTGCACGCAATTGCCAAAGGTACTTTACGCAATCTTAAATTGAAAAAGTACTTCAAGAATTTCGAAATATAATTTCACGCAATTCTAATAAAAAACTCGCAAAGGCCTGATATTATACTTTGAATGGGAAATTTGGTCAGAAAGAGAAAAAAAACAATGAATAATAATGGTACGAATTTAAAATGTAAAAATGGATGAAATAAAGCGTATGTTGAAAATAGTAAAATAAGAGGTTTTACCTGAAAAACATGGGGAACACGAAAATGAGAGCTAAACGTAGGACCTTCTGTATCTAATAGTGATGATATCATAAGAAAGCTTTCTTAGTTAGCGAAAACTTCGATTAAAAGAGTCGATAGTTGGAAAGTGAAAACCATCACCAATCCTGTCTTTTCTGCAAAAAGAGAATATCGACTAACTAAATCAATAAGAGCGTAAAACGACTAAAACTAAATTCACACTGAAAACGTAGTTCCTTGCGGCGCGGCACGTTTTTATAATGTGAATTTAACATTACCAAGTAACAAAATTGCACAAAAAAGTTTAAATTATATTCAAATATTTGAATTTCGTGAAGTGGGTATGGTAATTTTAAAATTGCGCGAAGAAAATTTTGGATTGCACTAAGCTTTTTTTAATTTTGTAAAATAATTTTAGAATTAAGTGAAGTTTGTGTCAAGTTGCCATCGGAAACCCTGGAATCAGTCAAGGAAATAAGCATTTAATCAGCAGATTCAATTTATGGTTAGCCATATAAGTTCGAAAGTCAGTTTGTGAATAAACGAGTGTGTATGTGATGTCTCTCAAACAGAAAGATAATTTAAATTGTTAATAAAAGGAATAAAATGGTACTTCAACGTAACATGCTTTTAATTCAGTTTTGATTCGCACACATTTGCGAAGCGCTGCAATCGTTTTCATATGTTTGTCACTGAATCTTCGTCTGCGATATGTAAAAGTATTGTGTAATCTTTTGAATTTATTGATTTTCTCCAAAATATTATATGGAAAAGTTCCAGGATAATTATGTTCCAAACGTTTTAATATTTTTTCTGCTTCGTCTATCTCATACAAACAAAGTAAAGCAACTGCTAAGTAAAGTAAAGTATGCTCACGCGTATTGTTATTAAGTTGAAAATTACAAACTTCAAACAATTTTTTTTTACTTTCTAAAAATTGTTTTCTTTTTAAATGAACGAAACCAATTAAAATTTGCAACTGTCGGTGCGTGGAACTGTTTGGAAACGGTAAACAATTTTTTAATTCATCCATGCATTCGTCGTAGTGATAGATATATAAATACAATTGTGCTTTGATTAAATGAAATGTGTACAATGCCACATGTCCATCTTCTAACTTAAGTTTCTTCAACGAATTCTCCATGTATTTTACACACAACTGAGCATGCTTAAAATCATCCAAAGCGAGAAATTTGCAGCAAATTTTACCAACACACAATACTTCATGATCATTTGAAATATTTTTTGAGGTGACGCATTTAAAAATCTGTTGGCTTAACAAAAGAGCCTCCTTCTTCTTACCAAGTTTATAAAGAATATCTGTTTTACTCAAGCTATCGTCTATCGTTTCCAATAAAAAATTAGGATTGGGTAAAGAATCAAACAATTCAATTGCCTCTGTCATTTTTTTGTTGGATATTAAAACTTCCACATACTTATGATAACAAACAATCTGATCCACGCTTTTTTCAGCAAGTTCATTTACAAATTCAGTGGAAAATTGATTCATAAACTGTAACGCTTTTGTAGCTTCTCCACATGCATTTAACATATCAGCATAGCAAGATGACTCTATTAACAGACGCGTAAAATCTTCTGGATTCCCGGACTTGTTGTATGCGATTTTACTAGCTTGCATAGTAACAATGAGTATATAAGTACAAAATAAATTGTCTCCGTGTACTGAAGCAGTGTTAAACAACAAATAAGGAAAATCTAAATTGTTTTGTGGAAGCAGAAAAAGTTTTTTCTTGTGTCTAAACCAAAGATTCTTTGAATCACTATCAAACTCTCCGTGTGTCAAATTTATTAGTAAATGCGATAATTTTACAACATATTTGTTATTTGACAAATTGCAATTCTTCTCATCTAACATGGTAATCTTTTGCACTAAAGTATGCATGGTAACAATCTTAGCAGAATTAACTTGTATCAACGAGTATTCACTTAATACTTCTATAGCCTCATTTAGCTGTAGTTCATCAACATCGTCCAAATACAAAAACGTTTCCTTGTTGATGAAACTGCCATCCATGTATGCCATCATGTTTAAAATGTCCATAGCAAGAGTGTTATCATGTTCTCTAAGTTTATCGAACGCCATCTTCCACACAGTCAATAACGTTTTATTGTATTCAGACTCACCCGTTTTGTCTAGACGAACGTTTAACAATTCCTTTCGACTTTTATCAAGATATTTGATATAATCAGGTATGGACAATGAGTGTTTTGTAATGTAACTTTTTGCTTGTTGCAACGCTAACGGTAGATATTGTAATTTATGAAACAACATTTGAACTTCGTTATCATTACATGTTAAGAGGCATTTAGAGAGAAAATCTTTAGCTTCATCACATTCAAAAACATCCATTGGGATATGTTTTATGCGCGCACCATCCCATTCACTGTACTGACTTGTAATTATCACGCAAGGCGCGTTCTTCATATTCTTTAAGTTCTTCATGAAATCTGTAATGGATTGACCATCTTTCACATCGTTTAACACAAACATGCATTTGCAATCTTTTAACTTATCGCAAACAAGTTGAGTTATGACATCAACTTCAAATACATTCGTTTTTATTTGCAAGAACGACGCTATGATGTTGTCAAATCATTGTATTCAAGCCAAAGAATGTTTTGGTAATCCTTGTCATACATGTTGCCATATTTGGCTGCCACTTCCGTTTTTCCTATACCACCCATCCCTGACAATGCAACGGCTATATAATCTCTCTTATCGAATCTGCTTTGGATATAATGATGAATTTTGTCCATAATTTGACTGCGGCCATGGAAATTTGATACGTTTTCGCGAATATTCCAGTCCTTTTCGTGAGAGATCTGTAAAAAACAGTTATTATATGGTTAGAGTTTTTCTCGCACTGTGATTGGCTAATCTACACGAAATATATGTGCTATTCTAATTTTCTATCGAGAATTGAGTGGAATTTTTACTTATGTAAAGGAGAACATAAAAAATCAAAAAAGTATTTCCCAAATTTTTCACGGCGCTGTGCGGTAACTACTACTTATAACATCGTGAACAAAAACAAAACAAAGAAAGTGAAAACATCTTAATTAAATATAATTAATACTTCTCAAATGTGGTCGTTAACGACCATGAAACTTTCGCAATGGAGTGTGTGGAGAATTGAGATGGAACATTGCTATAATATTTTATGTATATGTTCGAAAAGGTCCAGAAAACGCCTTGATACATTTGATTTAGTGCATGCGTGGTGACGAATGTTCTTATAGAACGCGAGAAAAAATTAATCTTATTTTTACGCCCTTTAAACGCAACCCCTGAGATAGTCATGTAACAAGACGAGAATAATTAAAAACATTAAAAATAATCTAATATTGCATGACGTTAAAATAATTAAAAATCGAGTGTTCTTGTTAAAGTAAATGTTTTTATTTTCTTTATCTAAAAATAAAGACAACATGATTTTAGGCTTTGAAATGGAAGCTAAAATAACAATATTCACTAATTTTTTTTCCATATCGCATCGACACTTTGTCATATGCACTAAGTGTGATTTTTAGTGAAAAATGCAGTTAATTTAGAGAATAATTAGACCTATATTTTTTTCTTAGCTTTCCTCCCCTATACACAGAATCAGATTATTTTATGTTCTATCAACAAATACATAAACATTCGAATTTAAGTTTAGTCGAAAGTAGATAGCTCTTAGCAAAAACGCAAAGATGCAGGGTCTTTGTGTTTGAAACTAGCCGGGAAACCCGGCGTCGAAACGCCGGGGTAAGCCAAACGTCAAGGTGCGATCCGGCGTTGAATACTCTGAGGAGCGCTTAATAAGAGCCTAAACTGTGTCACACGATCAGGTGGAACGCTTTAGTACAGGTATACAGTATGTCGTAAATCAAGTAAAGCGCATACACCATTATGGCCGGGGTAAGCCAAACGTCAAGGTGTGATCCGGCGTTGAATACTCTGAGGAGCGCATAATAAGAGCCGTAAACTGTGTCACACGATCAGGTGGAACGCTTTAGTACAGGTATACAGTATGTCGTAAATCAAGTAAAGCGCATACACCATTATGGTGTTGCGACTGTAACATAATTTTCAAAAAATAACTTTAACGCAACAATAGCTGAAATAAAAACAGAGTTTACAAAGCGTTGTTACTCCGTTATAGCAAAAACAATCAAACAATATTATTTTATTTTGCGGAATAAGTTTTTGTAAAAGTTAAAAAATTAATCGTGACACCAAGCTGAGCGCTTAGTACAGTTAAACGGTGCTGCACAGACGTATAGGGATAATACCCTTTTGAAAAAAACTTTCTCGCAGACTCTGTTTAAATTAAAACACAAGAAAAAGTCCATTGCTAACACAGGGCTGAGGAGTTAGTTAAGGTAAACAGTGTTGCCCATCCGTACAGGCGTGATACTCGAGAAAGTTTAAAAATTAGTACATGTTTTACAAAAAACAGTCTGTGGATAAAACTGGGCTAACCGCTTAGTAAAGTTAAACAGAGTTGAACAGGCGTATAGAAGTACCCTTTTCCAAAAAAACTTCATTGCAATTTCGGTTTAAATGAAAACACAGGGAACAGCCTGTCGTTACCCGTCCAGCTAAAACATTGCTCAGCCATTTAATTTGCAGAAAAAGTTTCAGGAAAACAATAACAGATGCTAGCTACCTAACTAACTGCATTTAGCATAAGAATTATCGCTTAAGAATATTGTTGTAGGCAAACTGCATTTTTATCTTTATGCTCTCACTCTTTAGCCAAGGATAAGAGCTAGCTAAATGGCTACAGTATCAACATAAAAATAAATGTTGGGTAGGATAAAAAGCTCTTATACCATACAGATTAGTAATAAAGGAAGGCTCTAGCTAGCTAGCCTTCAAAATCTTCGTTCCTAGCCAAAAATCCTAAAACTGGTGCGTTTAAGATCTGTACGTGACTAAAAACGTGACAATATATTTATCTTAGCATGTAAAAACATACAGAAAACAAATATTTCCAAAGTAAAAAGCTTTTAGAACACAAAAAGGTCAAACAGATCAACAAACCTAACACTACTGACCACGACCACTTTCAAAACCAAAATGGCCTTCGTCGTCATGTTTCTTCGTTGGCATGTCCAGGCCGCGAAAGTCTTGGATTGGTTTTTTAAAGAATGAGGCGTTTTGATTGGTATATACGTGCGAGCGGTCAAAACAAAGCCAGCAAAACTGTCAGTAAAATTGTCCTATTTGTTTTCTGTGGCTCCTGAGCGGAATCGGCGATTGAGGTCACGGAGGTAATTATTATTAAAAATGGCGTATTAAAATAATGCATTCATTTGTATCACTTAATTTATTTTTCTTACTGATAGTAATAAATTAAAGTCATTAAATTAGTTAAGGAAATAAATTAATTTTTTGGATTTATTTCACTCAATTATAAATTTTTTCAATAAACAACCCCCTGGCTCTTAAATACTCGCGGAAAGATCAAAGGAATATCGGTAACCCTTTTGAACAGACAAAATACGGCTATTATTATAGAGATTAGAGAAAAGTTTACATTTATATGAACAAGTTATTGAAACCACACAGTATATTAGATTCCAGGGGTGAGAATTATATTTGCCAGGGGTGAGAATTATATTTGTTTCGATTTTTGGTGTGTCTGCTTCGTAAAGGATTGTATTATAATAAACAACGACTTTCAAGCGAATTTTTGACAGTGAAATATTTTTTTTTAGTGGAACAATTTTCAAAATAGGTTATTTTGGGCGATGTTAATGTATGTACTAATTCGAGGTGCATTAGCAATGTTTATTCGATGTTGATATGTTTAAGCTCTGTATAAAGTTTTAGTTCTATATTTCTCGAATCATCGGCTGTCAAATAAAGAATTAATATTTAGGTTTTTAAGAGGCCGGTAGCATTTGTTCTTACTGGCGAAGTCCTTCCACTGCAAGAAAACCCCCATTTTGATTGTGTTTTACGAAATGGTAGCAAATTATGTACGCGACGTGTACGTAGTGTTTTCTCATTGGAAACATAACATGAACAAAATTTGTGTATGCAAAGTCTTTTACTAGCTGAAGTTTTCAAATTGACAACAAGAAGGGACATAGTTTGGCACACCGTGTGGTTTTCGATCTGTTAAAAAGATGTTAGACAGTTAGGCTACCTAACAACTTTCACATATATACGTTGAGAAATTTTACACTTCCCCATTAGTGCTTTAGAGCCTTGAATTGAGATCTATCTTACACGTGGGAAAATTAGAAGTGGTCGTGGGGCATTTTTCAAAGAATTCAGGAAAGCAATTCTTAAAAAAGGTAAACTATCTTCTTGACGAAAACAACTTGGTTGCTTCCCGTACTGGTGTGATAAAAAATTTGCCATGTCGATAATTCATGGAATCAGCACTAGTTTAGTTGGATAAAAAATAGAAAGAAGATTTTGTTGTGTTTGTAGGTGCAAAAAGTAAAAAAGTAAAAAAGGTCAGTTTTATGAAGACAAGTAACTTTTTCAGAAGTGCAACGCATTTATTTGTAAGGTTGGTATTAAATTATATGATAACGCAGTGTATTGTAGTGTCATTTTTTAGTTTTATTAAACATTATTTACCATCCAATGCATTTTTATTTATATTGTGTTAATTCGAAGCGATTTTAGGGGTTATTCTTTTTTCTTTAATATATATTCTGAGCTAGTTGTACTTGTACCTCATTAAGTCTGATTTTTTCAAAAAAAGTGGTATACCAAAGGCTTCAGTGAAATTTAATATTGTGAAACGATCTCGATAACAAACATAAACGTCCAAAACTAACTTGAATATCATGTGCTTAGAATAAACTGTGATTATAATGGTTTGAACATAAAATTTTAATTTAAAAATAAAAATTAAAATGTACCTCGTTTTTAAAATTTTAATGACGTCAGCAGGTATAAGTAATTTTTTTTTGCTTTAATATTTCTATTTTTCAAGTTATAAGAACATTATTAAATGCTTGGTGTGGATTTGGTATGTCTTATTCCTAACTTTTTTCAAAATATATTTTGGACCCCAAGGAGTCTCTTAAACTGTTAGTTAAAACACGTGATCCCATACATTTTCTTTGTCAATGTTTTAAGTTTAATACAATAGACGTAACGCGTAAAAATTTGTTTAAACAAATTATATTTTGTATCGACGGGTCATTGCTAACGTCGTCACTTTTTTAGCTTTTTACCGGGTCATTGCTAACATCATCACTTTCTTAGCTTAAAAAAAGTGAATAACTGTATCTTATTTCATAATTTAGACAATTTAGTTATTCTGACGTTTCCCTCCGTCCCTCTAGCCTACCTGCCTGACTGTGACTTTGGCAAAGAGGATGACTTTATGTCTTTCCAAGAGATTAGCTAATTGTTGACGGTAATACATCAGTTTGACGTCAATATCATGATCATGATTAGTGAAGCCAATGCATTGCTCTTGAAAGTTTAGAGCTAAATATTCTGGAAACAGGTGAAAATAACTGACTCCTGCGTGGGTAACTAGCAATCACCTGGATCAAAGGAGGAACAATATCTTAAAGCTGGACAAACATACCTGTTTCAGAACAATAGGGTTGATTACTCGTAACAGTGAAACAATGAAGAAGATCCTTCATTTAAACATTGTGAACATCAGCAACAACCTCTCGATAAATAAGAAATAAATTAAAAAAAGTTTTATTCGTTTCTTATATTGTGTATAACCTGCAACTCTAATCAAAATAATGCATAGAATGGTGTGTTTTTAACGAACGGTTAAGGAAATATAAGGTTTTATTTATCTCTGACGTCAGCAATGGCCCCCCATAAACAATTTTTTTTTTACAAATATTCGTCAACATGTTGTTGCTATTTTGTAGAGCTTAAAACACAGATGAGGTAAATGTATAGGATTATGTGCTTTTGATGGACGGTTAAGTCGACAAAAGGGTTTTTACCAGCGTCAACAAAATCCCGTTAACTAAGAAAATGTATAGGATCGTGTATTTTTGCCTAACGATTAAAGAAATATTGGGGTTTAAATTCCTTAATCATTCGTTCAAAGCAAATGATATGATGCATTCTTTTGAACAGAGTTTCTGTTCAAAATAATTGACCTTGCTGTTTAGTTAGTTTTCCAGAATGTTTATAAACATATTTTTACGTGTGAGAATATTAATTAAAAACAGGAATCTAATTAAAAACGTCTGACTACATGTCTAATATTAATCACAATAAAAGAGAAAAAAAAAACATACCTTCATTTGTTTTTAAGTCTTCAATTTTATTTCTTAATTGTTTAATATCGGCTTCATGTTTCTCTATCATTTCTCTGTTCTGCTCCACCATGTTATAAAGGTTTGTATATTTACACATTATTTCCATGACATCAGTCTCGATATCAGAGAACTTATCGCCATCTTTTTCTAGTGCTGAAACACGATCTATCAATATCTTAACATCGGATGCTGTTTCTTCATTGGATTTTGATAACTTCTTTTGTCCTTCTTCTAAAAACGTAGTTGCACATTTGAAGTAAGTTAGCCTGTGTGGATCTAACGGTCCAGTTTTCAAATCAAGCATATCTTTACGTCTGCAACCCAAACCAGTTTGTATGTTTTCCAGTTCAGACCATTTTATTAAGAATTCATTATTATCCATTGAGATGGGATCACCATAGTGATACAAAAAGTGTCGCATGTGACGAGCTCTTAACGAATTAGCACTTAAACCTTGATCAGAGATAGGTGGGTTACTATCGTTCCATCCGTTTACAGGAGCGGGTAAATCCGTGCAATGTTCCAACAGTGTCACCATTAAGGGGATATCAAATTCTGTTGAATTGGTTTGTTTATTTGCTGGATATAACAATGTCCATTGCGCTGATGTGATTCGATGTTGGTTTTTTAATTTACTTAAGTCAGGTTGAAATTTTTTAAGTTCTTGAAACAAAAGACCTGGATCTTCAGGTAGTCCTTGGTAAGCAGGATTGTTGAATTTATTATGAAGAACATTTCGAACAGCATCTTTGTTATAACATTCTGAACCTAAACACAGTCTCATCCAGTTGTGCATCTGTGTAACTGGAGCAGATTGTGAAATTGCAGCTGTAACAGCAGCAGCAGCGGCCATCTTCTCACACCTTTCTTGATTACTATTTACTCACATTTTTGTTCTGGATCTAAATAATAAAAGGAAACCTTTCGCTAAAAAAAATTGACAAAAAATTTCGCTAAATATTTAATTTCCATCGGAATTTAGATAGAAAGAAATACGTTTGAAAACGTATGGCATGCTAAATTAGGGTCCTTGACACGGATACATTCAATACATACCATTGTTTTATGAAACTTTTACGCGATTTTAAATTTCGTGCAACCTTTTTTCGCGCACCAAGGTTTAGCGCACGCTTAAGTTTAAAACTATGCTAGCATGAAATTTTTTATTGTTCTTGATATTCAATTTTTATATAATTGACATGCCATTTTCAGAAAAATTCTTTTGTACGCTGTCATGGTGTGCGGAAGCCACATAAAATCTATAAATAAAAACTTTGGAATAGTCGAAATATTGTGATTTTTGAACAAGGCAAAATTAAAACAATAAAGTTTATCACAAATAATATAAGAACCAGATTATCTTTAATAACGTTTAAAAAATGAATAATTGCGTAAAAACATTAAAACATTTTACTCATAAGAATCAATACTATTTTCAGATTTCTTAATTCCTCTTTCTTCTACAAATAAGCAACAGTTATTCGTGACAGTTGTTCTGCACCAGTTTGTATCCTCAGTCTCGTTTTCTAAAACTTTTTATCCTTATCCTAAACCCTAATTTATTTGTAATCCCTTCTTCCACAACTGTTAGTACCGAAATCTGACAACCATTATGTCAAAACCAGTCAGAACACTTTTCAGGGTGTAGTTAACGTAATCGTTTACGAAAACATAAGTGATGTAATTAAAAGAAAGTACAGCTTCTTTATGCTGCCTTTCACTGTATGAAAAACGGAAATTGCGTTGTTTTTTTTACAATTTTCTACAAAACGTTGAATGGTGAACGACTTCACTTATTGGTAAACTTAGTTTTATTATTTTCAATCAACACTCACCAAAAGCACTAAAGAAAATATTAAAATGAAAAAAAAAATTCTTAAAATCCTCTAGAAACAAGAATAACCATTATCTTTTTCACATGTAGCCGCTTACTACGATAAGTACAAATATTAACCCCTACCAGGAGGGCGTTTAAAAGAGGGAGGCGTTTATAAAATAATTTTGTTTTAAGGGGGGCGTTGATTTGAAGATTTACGGTATTCGAATATAACTTGATGTAATTTTTAAACTCTCCTTAAAAGCGATTACATAGTTAATTGCCTTTCTACTATGTCTGTTCATTCTTGCTCTAATAATTCTCCTAGATAAACTTTTTGCCACAAATGTTTCCCTAAAACTCGGGATACATACTGTTCGTTATATCAACACAGTAGAACTACGCTGCAGTGCATGTTTATCACATTCTTTTTCTTTAAATAAAGCTTAAGTGTTCTCTTTCGATTATCATTAATACTAACTTTTTTCGATATATATTCTTGACGGTGTACTATTTTTTGTATAATTGGTTCAGCTATTTCTGACATGTTAAATACTCTGTTGTAAATAAATACCTTTTACACTACATCCCACAGTAAATTCTCCGCTTCTCATTTTATATCATATTAACTAACTTCAACTACAATTATATTGCTTTTTATTTACAGATCAAAAGAAATTTGACTTTCAGCTATGACTCATTAAATTATTCTTTTGGATTTGTAAAATGAGATTATTGTTTCCATGGCTAGTATATCAAAACAACATTCCACAAACTTAGATAGTGGCCTCACATGTCAGTCATTCAATAATGTATAAAAAATATTGACAGGAAAAACGCTGCGTTTTAAGCGGATCAACCTCCTTTCTAGGCATATTGCATTTATAAAGAGCGAGCCGCTATGTATTGACGGCTCAGGGAACAAGAGATCCTGGGAACAAGGATGAAATCTGGATATTAAAAAGAGTAAATACAAGGAAAATGTTTATGGTTCTTTTTTCCTAGATTTGCAAATTTGTTTTTAATTTCTATAAAAATATTCAAGTTTACCAAACCTAAGGTTCTGGAGAAAATACCTTGTTTACTAGATTAGCAGCTTTAACACTCACAATGTTTCAAAAATTAACCCACACGCTATAACGCTCTGCATACTTATAACATAAACATTATATCTTTGAAACTTTGAACTTTCTTTTATGTCAACAAACTACAAATAAGTTGCATAAACGAAGCTGGATAACATAATAAGTGCCAGCCATATATTTTTGTTTTTCGCATGCGCATCGAAAAAATAAAACTAGTCAAAAAAGTGAATGTGTCCAACAATTGCAGTATATATTGGACATTTAAAAAGCTAAATCAATTTGAAATTACTTGTTCTGACAATGCGAAAAGTAAATCAGAAAATTAAGTGCGCCAAAACAGTTAAAGATACATCCCACTGATAAAATTTAAATCACTAAAAATATTATTCACATATTTCATTAAGTCTGGCCCCCCAAAAAAGTTTGATCACTTAATTCTCAAAACCTACAATTTGCAACATGTCAAATAAAAATATCCGAAGTCATAAATAAGCTAAGTAAGAATTTCTTTTTTGTTTTCTTACAGATAATGTTTGTACTGAATAAACTTTCACGAATCAAGACAAATGAGTTTCTACTACTTACTCTGAGTACTACAGGTAAAAACCAATTAGGGTGTAATTAAGTGGTAGTAGTTGGACGTGTTGCAGAGTGGACGTGTTAAAGAGACGGAAGAAAGTTTTGAATATTTCAAGATTTTTTATTCCGAAAGACTCAAGAAATATATACCACAATCCTAGTTTTAACATACTCTGCATTATGGTTATCAATTCTACAGAAGCCTAAATCTAGAAAGATCTGATATCGTTGGTTCTATTAAAATAGAGAATTATTTGTTTACATTTATTTTTTTGTTCATTGTCTTTAAATTGCAAATCTTCTACGAAGAAGTGCTCTAAATTTTAATGTCGACTTATGCTTCTGGCTTTTATCTATGCTCATAATTAACTCGCTAGTATATACTCTCAATGGGACGAAGTTATTATGTTACACTAAATGTACATACCCACATTTTACATATAGGAAAACAAAGCGTTTAAAATGTAGTTTTAAATCTACATTTCAAGTAATACTAGCTGGCGATGTCAAACTTAATCCCCGTCCTGACCTCCGACCAGGTGCTTCCATATGTACAACCACTTCGTCAAAGCGAAAGACGGCACCAAAATGTACGTCACGTAATAAAGGAGTTGGGGCTAATCGTAAAAGACTTTGCTGTACTTGTCTCAGTTTAACTCATGTTTCATGCAGTACACTACACTTGCGGGAACAAACCGCAAAAAGATGGCCGTTCCCAAATTATGGGTTTGTACGTATTGTACTCTTTCTGAACTACCTTTCGCCAGCCAAAGAACACTTGACAATACTCTAAGTGATACATCTATAGGCGGTATTGAAGGAAGTCAACATTGTTCACATCGTAAAATCTTAACAACTAGTTGTAGCATTTATGCCGATCTATTGCAAATGTTAACTTACCTGGATATGTAACAGAGTTCCAGAATCGAAAGAATGCGCGAGGCGGTGGTGTCGGTGTTTATATCAAAGAAAATATCCGATATAGAAAAAGATCTGATATCGAAAATTTGAACATCTCTGGATAGAAATCACAGGTAAAAATAACTTTTTAAAAAACCTGGTTGGCATATTCTACCAGTCACACTTTAATAAAAAAAGCAAAGCTTATTGGCTAACTAAAATAGATGAACTTCTCACAACAATACAATCAAAATGGAATGGGTTACTAGTACTCGTGGGAGATGTTAATATAGATCTCTCGAAGTATGATCCGATCAGTACCGATTGTCTTGATACTTTTGTATCGCATGATTTAATTCAGTGTGTCAAGAGTCTAACTAGGAAAGAAATATCTTTAATTGACCATATTTATACAAACATGCTAGACACTTTATTTAAGAGTCCGTATAGTTTTGGTAAATATATGTATGTCTATATAGATATATTGTTACTATAGCTACATATAATATGACATCATATATGCAATTGTTTTTATGAAGTACATTTTAATTATTACTTGTAGAAAATAACATTACTTGCTAAACCGAGGATTAAAGGGTATTGTGTTTAACCATCATAGCCCCATCCGGCTATAACATAAACAAGAAATGAACCTCCGTTTAACACATCTTTTTAATTTACTAAATTTATTGTCACGCCACGCTTTAGGAAAGCAATGTACGAGCGTAAAGAAGTAACTGGTGGCTTTTGGGCCGTGGACAATTATGCTCACTCACGCAAGAAACTAATAATAACTAATAATTTAGAAAGTATAAGGTGAAGAAAGGAGCGTATTTGAAGAAAGTATGTATGTGGTCAAAATAAGATTAATTGTGTTCTCGTTAATCTTTAATTAATTTCCAAGTGTATTTTAATTACATCTTGAAATATCTTAGCCCATTTTATCACCTTAAACTTCTGCATATATTTTTTGGTAGGATTTTTCCTTTTTTTTCCGTTTTGAAAGGATTTTGTTTCCATTTAAAACTGTCTTTGTCGTTTCCTTCTTCTTTAAAAAAGTTGAAAGGACCGGTTCCAAAACTGGCTCTTTATGTGTCTGTCGATGCTTTTTGTACCGAGCATAGGTTAGATTCTAAAATTTGACGGTAATGATACACTGTAAGATAGGTAATTTGATACTTGTATTTGGACATTTGAAATATTTTTAATGTATGGATTACTTACATCTGAAGGTACATGTTCCTCCTCAACCACACCTTCCTTCGCCACACTTTCCGGTACTTAACATTCCATATCAACACGATAATTTTTTTAAGACATTTTGTATTGTTTGACTAAAGGAAAAAAAATACAGGGTAAGGTTTGATACAGCAGTAGTACAGCGAAAACATGCTTTTATACCCCTGATTTGAGTCTTCCTTTTTTGTAACTGCACAAAATTGTAGTATTTGTATCAGTTAGAACAGCCTCATTGAGGGTTTGGAAGGTGAACAGGAAGTTTTGTAATGAAATAACTCTAAGTATGCATAGCAAATTCACATACACTCAAGTTGCTTCAGGTACAGATACATATCTAGCATCTAAGAATGTTGTTACTTCATCATGATCGATGCGCTCATCGATTTCTATGTGTGCAGTATTATAACCTTTGTAAATATATTTATACAAACCCCTATGTACCACATATTTTTTTACATAGAAAAGGGTTATAAGGCACAAAACATCTTCCAATAAAAGGCGATGGTACATTGGATATCCGTCTAAATTGATAACAGTTACGTCATTAAACTGCAGAGAAAAGTGCTTAGACTCACCCTCTTTTGTACAGGGAGATGTATTATTAACGTGATCACATGGCCAATGCAAGACTTTATTATATCATCCAATTCAACATCCTGTTATTGCTCCAGCATCTGTGCACAAATCAAGGTGTCAATATCATCACCATGTTGTAATTGCCGCCCTATAAGCAGCATAGTCAAAACGTGAGATATTTTTGCATCTTTCTATGGTCGATCCCGAACTAACCGTGTATATTATAGCCGTTTAGCATCACCTTACGAAGGTTTCGCTCTTTACTGCTTATAAATTTCAAAGCACTTTTTAATACTTTTAATCATAGCCCATACTTACGCAAGAATTTTGATACCAGCTACTGTTATATGTTCCATTCAGGGAATTGAATGCTGAAAATGTTATAGGTAGACATTGTTGCGACTACCTATAACATATTCACCTATAAGTATGTAATGTACGAGCTTATTCTGTGAACTACAAAGAGCTGGATAGCTGGATGTTTTAGCTACGCCAGTGTAACCAAATGTTGTGGCATGTGTTTCATTTTTATTAATGCAGAGACATTTGGAGGGCTTTTTATTCAGGGTGCATATCCGCCCGCGTTTACTATCTTGGCAACCATGTAAAAATCGAAAAATATGCTAAATAACATTTATTTAGCTCTAAACAACTTTAATTTGGCTGTCTAAACCATTAAACAGAATGGAAAAATTCGCTTAGAAATTAAAATAATAAAAGTTAAGCAGTAAGCAGATAAGTCGTTTTATAGACAAATCTCAAGTTTCCTATGACGTTACAGCAAAAGTGCTGATATAAGCAAGAAATTATTGCTGCCATTTCGGTCCTTTTATGACATACTATAAGCGTGCCAAGCTTGATTCAATTTAAACAAGCTGATCAAAATTTATTGTTAAGTTTGACCAAATGCCTTTTGAAGAGACACAATTTATATAATACAAAAATTTAAAACAATATAAATAATTTTTTTGTAGTATAAATAACTTAAGTTTCATAAATAAAGTTACATAATATCTTAATTTTATTCCAGTCAAATCTTGATTTATTTTATTAACGAAATGATCATGTTGTGAGTTGACGGTAAAATACAATGCTTCGATATTGTTAAAGTATAGTTCATACCGCACTAAGAAGCCCAAACGTTGTGTAAATACGCACTGCTGTTGTCTTTGTACTAATGCGTATTATCTGTTCATCTCGACAAGCCAAATCTTGTCTTTTCTTCAACAGTCTAACGATTGGTATTTTCTTTCAACATCCAGGCCAGGCAAGATTACTTGGACTAACAGTGGTTGGAATTGTTATCGACAATTTCTTAAGAAATTATTTTCTTGCAATGGAGAAAGTGCTTCTTATGAGGTAGAATATGTATTTTTTTACATCACCAGCTTTGTGTTGAATTAAACCTGCTTTCGTGTTCGAGGTCTTGAATATTTTTCAGTAGTTCTCTTTGAAATTTACATATTTCACCGCTGGATTCATCTTTTTCTTTGTGCTTGGCGTAGTTAGAACAAGAGTTTCATCGTTGGCACGTTCTGTACTGTTAGCAGGCCTGCCATTTACGAAACACAATTCAAAACTAATGACCAGAAAGAAAACTGTTTTTAATATCATTCCTGTCATTCTAACTTACATAAACGAATATCGATAATACAATACAGATATAATCCTTGATTGTCGCCTTTTTTAATACCTTTACACAAGGTACTACGTGTATTTATTTATTCGCTTACTAAGGTGACGCCTTTCGCATTTCCTATTTATCCTCCACAAGCAAGGAATTCTTACTCAGCTAAGCGTAGGCAATAAAGTAATAGAATTAAAAATTCTGTTTCTATCCCTGAATAATTCCGGATTGATTACTTGTCAAGTTGATAAGCGGGAGAAATCACTATAATCCGCAGTAAAATACCATTCGTTTAATTACGGCTATTTTAATATTTCCGTGTTCATTGATAAAACTACGTTTTCTAATAACTTCTTTTATTTTTAAAATAAATCTGACATGCATTGAGTAATTCAAACATAAAACTTGTGCAATAACGGATATAACAGGCACGCGCCAAAGAGGGTAGTAGACGTAGAGGAAATACGCTCATTTGTAACTCACCGTTGTATAATTATTTACTGAATAATGTATTCTTGTGGTTTTTCTTTGTTCCGTAAACTACTGTAGAACAGTAAAGAGAACGCACTTTTTTCGTGCCAATATTAATCTACTGCATTTCTGAAAATTTCCCTTAAAACATATTCAAATTTTCCTGTTGCTTCTTTCAGTAGCCAAAAATTTTGAATATATGCACGTGTGTATTATCAAGTGCGATTATTTAGGAATTTCTGAGAATCCAAAAAATTGCCAAAAATACATTTTGTACCGTGTTTTAAAAATGAATTAAGTTAAAACAAGGAACGGGTTGTTAATGTTCAACTTTATTAAGTCGATATTTTGCGGGATTTAGTAGTAATCCTTACTTACAATCCTCACTTACAAAACTCGTCGAATTAAAATTACTTTATAATATTTTAATTAATTCTTGATTGCCCATTTTCTTAATTATTTTTATTTTATTATAACTCTGTTGTGATGTAATACGAGTATCATATCATAAAACAAATATTACTCTTTTCCGTGAGTAAAGAAGTGTAGCAATGAGTTAAATGCAGAAGATAATTTACAAAGAGGTGGCTAGCCACCGCAATGATGAGCTCAGCCTGTTAGGTCTTTGGAAACAAACTAGAGGTTTTTTTCCTCTAAAGAAAAAACCTCTGAAAGCATAATTCTCCCTTTTTTCAAGAAACTAATTAAAAAGAATAAAAATAAACATGTATTCATGCATTATGTGTATTTTTTAAGCTTCTATAACATTTTAATGATTATGAGTTAACAAAACAAGCAAGCTGCAGTGATTTGACTATTCTAATGACTTATTTTAAGTGGTAGAGGTTAAACCCTCTAAAGATCTCTATGCAAAGAAAATTCTTCCTTTTGCAAGGATGGTCTGTACAACCAAGTTAATTGAAAAAGCAACCCTCTGGACAATACGAATAGTGTGCACACAACAATATTAAAAAAACACTGTAAAACGAATGACATCGCAACAAAGAAACATATATTGACATAAAACGTATATATATATACAAGTAAATAGAAACTATAAAAAGGAAGTAAACAACTACCTATGCACCAGGACTGTAGCTGTAGCTTTACACGTGTTACGGGATCCCAACACCCAGCCTTACACAGGTGATTGATGCTTAGGACCAGCCTTGGTCAGGACCAGCCTGAAGTTACTGGGGTGATATTCGTGGGCGTAAGATCTCGAAGACATGAAAGAAAAAAGGATCGTTAACCCGAGGAGTCTATTTTAAGACATCCTTAAGAACTTAAATCGACGGGATTGGATCAAATTCCTCCAAACCTCTTGAAAGATTCTGCGAATGTCATATATCAACCAATCGGATAAATTATTAATCTATCTCTTATTCAATCGGAGATTCCATTGGTCTGGAAGAAAGCCAAAGTTACACCGGTATTTAAAACAGGTGATGCCAGTAACCCAGACAACTACAGAACTATTTCGGTACTCCCGATTCTGTCCAAAATACTGGAAAGAACAGTGCATGCCCAGCTTTCTGATTTCCTCGAAAATGAAAACCTACTATCTGACTTCTAATTTGGATTTCGTCCAAACAGATCAACGGAGCTTGCATCCACTCTTTTTATTGACAACATCAGGCGTGAAGTAGATAATGGAAAACTAGTGGGTTCCGTTTTCATGAATCTTACACGTGCCTTTGACACCATAAGTCATAGTCAACTACTAGATAAACTTCAAGCATATGGTGTCAGAGATAATGAACTGAAGTGGTTTACTAACTACCTATTTAACCGCACCAACTCGTTGAAATCAACGGTATTCAATCTTTGGAGCAACCTGTTTTTACTGGTGTCCCTCTCTGTCAAAAAGCTTGAGTACAAAAGAGCCAATGTTGGCTTTAAAAGGGGCCATTTCTTTGTCCGACAGAGTCTCGCAGTCTATAAACACTTTTCGGAGAGACTTGATGAAGTCCGCCCTCCCTGAGGGATATTCAAAGCTGGCCTCCGAGGCTTCTGAGTCCTCCGAACTCCTCTTTGAGGAGTCAATTTGCGAGAGACTTGAGCAACTTAAGAAGGAGAATAAATTAAAAGAGATTCTCAGTAATAAGGACAAAAGACAAAAAAGAAAATTTCCATAACTTGAGTTCTTTGACCTTTTGCTGCAATTCGAACTGAACAAACTCTGGGTTTGGATGTGTTGTGTGATTTAATAGAAACGATTCGACCAATACCGTCTTTTCTAAATGGGTAATTAGATCTTTTCTTGATAGAAAGTATTGAATCATCCATATTTTTTACACTAAAATAAAAATTATTGCAATAATCACAGATACAGACACAACTACTTTGGTTATTTATACAGCCGTATTTTCCATTTTTGTAACTTGACCCGAACTGTACACTGATGCAGGACACCATTCTTGTTCCATTTAAATTAGAAAATATGTAGCTAGCTATATATTTTGCAGATAGTACGTTATGTCCCCCGTTAATGATCAATGTTTATATAAAAGTTGGTGTGGGTTATATATTTGTAATCGTTACGCTGCTCAGCCACAAAAGGCATTTTTTAACAGTGGAGAGCCATATTTTTGTGAGCGATTGCAGCTATATATATTGTAGGCATGTCAGGAAATCAACTTTTTTTAACCCTGCCTCTGAGCATAGTGGCTCAACTTACAGAAACCGAAATTATTTCAATATATATATCTATATATATCGGGAAACTTTTTCAACATCTGCATTTGTTATTACTGAGGCGTTTTAAATTCTGACAAGTGGTTCTCAGGCAATCATCTATATATGTCACATTCATTTTTTGACAGAAATTATTTATTTTTAAAATTTTATACAAACTTTTCCACAAAATAAAATGGCTGAGTGATTGTTTTACCTGCACAGGGTAACAACAGGCTCTTTTGTGTGTTGTTATTTAAATGAAAGTTAGGATTCTTTTTTGGCAAGGCTATACGTATGTGCGACAAGGTTTACATCTAATAAGTGCTCCTTGAAAAAGAGTGTTACGCCTATATGTAGATGTACAACACGGTTTACCTGTACTTTGCGTTTACATAGGATTAAAATAAACTTTTGAAAATTCACCGGGAACATTTCGTGAAAAATAAAGGTTGGCTAAATGTTTTCGCTATTACAGGGCGCAACGTGTAAATTGTGTTTTTATTCCAGCTAAAGTTGAAGGACAGTTATTTTCTGGAAAATATATTGCAGCCGAAACACCTTATATGCTGTGTGTGCCTCACTCTATTTACGATATACTGCATGCCGCCTGTACTAAGGCGCTCCACCTGAATGTGGGACACAGTTTACAATTTGTATTATATGTTCCACCAAGCGTTTTACGCCAGGTAACACAGTTACTTGTGGCTTAACCCAGCTGTTTTCAAAAGGTTAATTAACTAGGCTGTGTGCTGTAAATTCCTAAGTGTATATAATATTCAACTGTACAGCTATAGCTGTACAGCTAAATGTTTTCGCTATTACAGGGCGCAACGTGTAAATTGTGTTTTTATTCCAGCTAAAGTTGAAGGACAGTTATTTTCTGGAAATTATATTGCAGCCGAAACACCTTATATGCTGTGTGTGCCTCACTCTATTTACGATATACTGCATGCCGCCTGTACTAAGGCGCTCCAACTGAATGTGGGGCACAGTTTACAATTTGTATTATATGTTCCACCAAGCGTTTTACGCCAGGTAACACAGTTACTTGTGGCTTAACCCAGCTGTTTTCAAAAGGTTAATTAACTAGGCTGTGTGCTGTAAATTCCTAAGTGTATATAATATTCAACTGTAAAGTTTTGTATATATATATATGTTTATGCCCTGCTGGTCTAATGGCTATGACACTCATGCAAATGAGAGATCCAGGTTCAAATCCTGGACAGGGCTAGGAAAAACATAATTATCTTGTACGCAACAACCAGGTAATCATGAGTATATGATATAGCTATATTGATGATAATACATAGGTAATCTTTGAGTCATGGAGGGAGTACATTCATCACTTTCATTTATAGGTCACAAAAATGCCATGTTTTTGTAATATAGATCTATCAATTGTGGTAAAAAGTTTTGTGTTACAAACCTGGTAGGCACAAGAAACCATAAAAAGCGTTTTTTACTTAAAAATCTTGCCTTTCTGGTTGACTGCTCTGATCATTTCTGTACCCTGACTTTTAATGTTGTTAGAGTTATTAAAGACCAATATTGTCAAATTTATTAGAACCAAGTTGACTTTTAATCTCAAATTTATCCAAAAATGATAGTTTTTTGGCAGTATGACCAATTATTTAAGCTGTTGTATTGACCCAAAATTATGCTGAGATGATTCACTGTATACTATATAAATTTAATATCTTGTTTTTAGGTGTTGAATTCGAAATATTTGCCCCTTAATATTTTCTATGCTCCTGGACTAATATGGTACATAGCTTAGATTGAGTATACGTAATCTTTGAGTTGTAGGGGGGGGGGAGTTTCTATTAAGGTACCTGCCTGCTACCCTTCCTATGCCTTTTCTGGTGTCTGCCTATTATGGCCTTGCCTGTGTCTCCCATGCCTTGCTTACCCCTGCCTTGCTGTTTCCTCTTCCTGTTTCCTTGCCTGCCTTTGTCCTGCCCTTACCTTGCCGTGCTTAATAATACCCTTACCCTTCCTATGCCTTTCCTGGTGCCTGCCTACTCTGCCCTTGCCTCCTATGCCTTGCCTACCCCTGCCTTGCTGATTCCTCTTCCTGTGTCCTTGCCTGCATTTGCCGTGCCCTTTCCTTGCCGTGATGCTTAATGCCTTTGCCTTGGCAACCTCTCCGCAACACTTTCTATATTGATTTCAAGAAACTAATTAAAAAGAATAAAAATAAACATGTATTCATGCATTATGTGTATTTTTTAAGCTTCTATAACATTTTAATGATTATGAGTTAACAAAACAAGCAAGCTGCAGTGATTTGACTATTCTAATGACTTATTTTAAGTGGTAGAGGTTAAACCCTCTAAAGATCTCTATGCAAAGAAAATTCTTCCTTTTGCAAGGATGGTCTGTACAACCAAGTTAATTGAAAAAGCAACCCTCTGGACAATACGAATAGTGTGCACACAACAATATTAAAAAAACACTGTAAAACGAATGACATCGCAACAAAGAAACATATATTGACATAAAACGTATATATATATACAAGTAAATAGAAACTATAAAAAGGAAGCAAACAACTACCTATGCACCAGGACTGTAGCTGTAGCTTTACACGTGTTACGGGATCCCAACACCCAGCCTTACACAGGTGATTGATGCTTAGGACCAGCCTTGGTCAGGACCAGCCTGAAGTTACTGGGGTGATATTCGTGGGCGTAAGATCTCGAAGACATGAAAGAAAAAAGGATCGTTAACCCGAGGAGTCTATTTTAAGACATCCTTAAGAACTTAAATCGACGGGATTGGATCAAATTCCTCCAAACCTCTTGAAAGATTCTGCGAATGTCATATATCAACCAATCGGATAAATTATTAATCTATCTCTTATTCAATCGGAGATTCCATTGGTCTGGAAGAAAGCCAAAGTTACACCGGTATTTAAAACAGGTGATGCCAGTAACCCAGACAACTACAGAACTATTTCGGTACTCCCGATTCTGTCCAAAATACTGGAAAGAACAGTGCATACCCAGCTTTCTGATTTCCTCGAAAATGAAAACCTACTATCTGACTTCTAATTTGGATTCCGTCCAAACAGATCAACGGAGCTTGCATCCACTCTTTTTATTGACAACATCAGGCGTGAAGTAGATAATGGAAAACTAGTGGGTTCCGTTTTCATGAATCTTACACGTGCCTTTGACACCATAAGTCATAGTCAACTACTAGATAAACTTCAAGCATATGGTGTCAGAGATAATGAACTGAAGTGGTTTACTAACTACCTATTTAACCGCACCAACTCGTTGAAATCAACGGTATTCAATTTTGGAGCAACCTGTTTTTACTGGTGTCCCTCTCTGTCAAAAAGCTTGAGTACAAAAGAGCCAATGTTGGCTTTAAAAGAGGCCATTTCTTTGTCCGACAGAGTCTCGCAGTCTATAAACACTCTTCGGAGAGACTTGATGAAGTCCGCCCTCCCTGAGGGATATTCAAAGCTGGCCTCCGAGGCTTCTGAGTCCTACGAACTCCTCTTTGAGGAGTCAATTTGCGAGAGACTTGAGCAACTTAAGAAGGAGAATAAATTAAAAGAGATTCTCAGTAATAAGGACAAAAGACCAAAAAGAAAATTTGAAACCTCGTCAAACGAGAGCCCCTCTTACAAGTCCCTGAGGAGGGTATGGTACAGAAACCAGGGCCAGAGAGATTACATCAACAACAACAGCAACAACAACATGAGTTTCAACAACAGCAGAAACTTCAACAACAACAAAAACTTCAACAACAACAACAACAACAACAAGCAATTTCAGAAGCCTTTCCAAAAGAAGGGTCCACCATACACGAAGAAACCCTAAAGTTGAATGGGGAGATTCCCCCGGTAAGAGATATTTTAAATTTAAAAAATTTCGTACATGAGAAAGTTTCAACGTTTAAGGGTGGATGTTTGGCAAAAAGGCTTGAACAGTGGGAAAGTATAACTAGCGATCAAGAAATCTTGGAAACGATTAGTGGCATGAAAATATCAACACTAAATTTCCCCACAATTATCCAGAATACAATAGGGGTAGAAGATTTATTGATGAAGAAATTAATAAATTGCTCATCAAAGGAACAATAATAGAATGTGATCATGAAGAGGGAGAATATGTCTCACCAATATTTATAACTGAGAAGAGTGATAGTGGCTTCAGGCTTATACTGAATTTGAAACAATTTAAGTCTATTGAAAAGAAGAAATTTAAAATGCAAACACTAACTTCTATAACTTTGCTTGATTAGACCAAACATGCACTTGGCCAAGTTAGATATCAAAGATGCATACTATAGTATACCTATTCACCCAGATCACTAAAAACTGCTAAAATTTAAACATAATGATAATATTTTCAAATTTTTGGTGTTGCCAAACGGATATACGGAAGGCCCTAGAAAATTTACTAAGGTGATGAAGCCACCATTGACGATTCTCAGGAAGAAATATTCAATATTGTTGGCAGACTATATTGATGATATAATTACCATGAATACAATTAAAGAAAGGTGTCTTGATGATATCGATAAAATAATTAATTTGCTAAATGGCCTAAGTTTTGTTGTTCACCCTGAAAAGTCCAAATTTGAACCAGGCCAGGTAGTGGAATTTTTGGGTTTCATGATTGATACAAGGAAAATGATTATTTACTTGACAGATGAGAAAAAAGGGAATATAAATTTACTATGTAGAGAAATACTGGATACAAACAGAATCACTATTAGAAAATTAGCTAAAATTATTGGAAAAGTTAATAGCTGTTTCATAGCAGTTCCACATGGGAAACTCCATTATAGAGTTCTGGAGAGGTTTAAGACAGTATGTCTTAGGAAATATTTTGGAAAGTTTGACATGTTAGTTTCTCCCCCACAAGAGGTAAAAGAGGAAATAAGCTGGTGGCTAAACAACTTGAGAAACAGTTCAGCAACAATTGCCCGGGATAACCCAAAATTTTATATTACTACTGACGCCTGCGAGACAGGATGGGGAGCTCATAGAAATGAAGCCGTTACGGGTGGTCACTTCACTCTAGAAGAAACAAACATCCACATCAATATACTAGAACTCAAAGCTGCTCTCCTTCGATTAAAATCACTTTTTTATGATACATTCGAAAGTCATATCCTCATCAAAATCAATAACACTATTGCAGTGGCAGGAATAAACAAAATGGGAAGCACAAAATCCTTAGGAATGGATTACGTAGTCCATAAAATTTGGGATTGGGCAATGGCAAGAAAAAACTGGATTACAGCAAACCATATTCCTGGCATCCTCAATGTTGAAGCGGATAGAGAATTCCGAGAAACAGAAACCCGAACAGAATGAATGCTCAATAGAGAGATCTTCAGGAGAGCAGTAAATGCCTTAAATTTCACTCCAGAAATAGACCCGCATCAATAATAAACTGGATCGGTATGTTTCTTTCAGGCCTGATCCATATTGTATAGCAGTAAATGCTTTTACTGTTGATTGGTAACATTTAGAATTTTATGCCTTCCCACCGTTCATTTGCTTGCCAAAAGTTATCCAGAAAATATGCAATGATGAGGCCACAGGGATTGTGGTAGTGCCTGATTGGCAAAACCACCCTGGTACTCTCAATTCATGAACATTGTTGTGACTAATATATACATTTCTCCTAGAATGGATGTTCTACAACTGCCACAGAAGAATACGTTGCACCCGCTTCACAAGATCCTAGGATTGCAAGTGGCAATAGTTTGTGGGAGGTAATGGCTGGGCATAAATATCCAGACAGCGTAAAGCAATTAAGGCTAGCATCATGGGCATTAAAAACACAGTCGTCGTATAACTCACATTTGAAACATTGGAGAAGCTTTTGCGCCACCAAGGACATAAACCCTTTTAAAGCAAGCTTTCATGAAGCAATGGGGTTTATTGATTTTCTGTTCGACAAGAAGAAGGCTACATATGGTCAGATAACTGCAACAAGGTCAACACTCTCAGCAATCCTTCCCAAAAAGGATAACGTATCCTTTGGAAAATGCCCTAATGTATGTAGGATGATAAAAGGGATTTTCAAATCACGCCCATCTCACCCTAGACACACAGTGATCTATGATGCAAATGTAATCTTAAATTTAATGATCTCCCTATCAGACAACAAGGAACTGGACTTGGAGATGCTTACAAAGAAACTTACCACCTTGTTAAGTTTGTTGAGTGGTCAGAGGGCCCAAACCATTAGATCCCTACAACTCGATTTTTGTCACTATGATGACAAGCTGCTAACGTTCTACATCCCAACAATCCTGAAGACTACACGCCCAGGAAAACACCAAGAGCCCTTAACTTTCCAGAAATTCGAAACACCAAAACTATGCGTACTTTGGTGTTTTGAAGAATACAGAGAGCGCACAGACTTGGTCAGAGAGAATCTCCCAGGCTAACCAAAGAACTTGATTTTCTCATATACTTATCCACATCATCCAGTAAAGCGTATTTACTAAAACAGGAAACGACCAAAAACGACCAAAAACGAGCAGAAACCACCAAAAACCACTAGGCAACGAGCAGAAACAAGCAGGAAACAAACAGAAACGACCAGAAAACAGCAGTTAGCAAATAATAAAACATGTGCTCTCTCTCTCTCTCTCTCTCTGTGACCCACGGAGGACTCACCAGAGTAAATAAAAAAAAAGTTTATAAATTTCCAGACATGCGTGAAACAAAAATTTCATTCATTTCACCATTCATTCTTTTTTGAGTTTTTCCTCTGCCGCGCAGGTTGTTATTTTCCAGCGGTTATTTTTGTTGGGTTTAAAAAGTTGAAGGTGATATGATATGTGCGAACGTGTAACCATCAAACTAATTAAGAAGAAAGTTGTTAAGAGGACCCTGATTGATTCAAGTAAATAAGTGACCAGGCATGGAAAGCAGTGAGGATGACGAAAAGCAGTGCAATAGTCCGGTGGTATATAGATATTTTTCATTAGCATTTTTCATTATTCCCTGTTCGTAATAATTTCCGGCGTAATAATTTTCGCCCAAAATGTTTCGCACATAATATCCGTTGCGTAAGTGTGCGCGAATAATGTAACGATACATGTCTTCTTTTAGAATTACTCTCCTGGTATTTGCAGCAACCGAGACTTTGAGCATTAATCTGAAGACGAAGTAGTCATTGTGAAGGAAGTTAAACGGTAGATAATTCTATTTTTTAACATATTGTTTTTCTCTTTTTACTTTTTAATGCTCCAAAAGTTAGTGTACGTATTGTTATATTTTGATTTTTGCGTTTAGTGAAGACAAAAATGTCACAGATAAAGATGACGAAATAATTAAAACGGTTGGAACAAAAAAATATTTCATGGTAAGCTCCTAAAACTAAACATTTTTAAGTTGACATTAGGCCTGAATATTCCTGGACAAGGTACACTTTTTTATAAGAACAATTTTATAAGAAAAATGAGGCTGAAAATTGTTAAAAAATAAGAACAAAATAAGAACAATAGCAAGGCTGAAATTTTTCTGATTTTCTCTTTTTCTCTAAAAAACACAACAAACATGGGGAAATATTTTTTAAGTTATAAATTTTAACAGAATCAATTGTTGCGACTTTACGAAACTAACTTCTAAAGAATAAAAATGATCAAAATTTAAGAACAGAATAAAAACACTTCGGGCTGAAGCCAAATTTCCTGGTTCTTATAAAAAAAGTGTACAACTAAACATTTAAATTAAGTTTACATTAACCCTAATATTTCTAGGAAAAATGCTAACGATGGAATTGGTGACTTCGATAAGGCTGATGTCATCTTTAATATACTGTTGAACAAGCCTCATGAATTTGAATTAACGAAGACCTTGATAGCTCCGGCAATCTTCCTTCGGGTCCAGGTTGAGTTTCGATATCTCCAGAACTTTTTATGTTTACTTGTGTACTGTAAATTCCACATCGTTTTAACATAATCTTGTGTTAGTGATATTCCTACATTATTGTAAACATCTGTGCTACAATGACTCCTTTTCCAAACAATGCAACAAAATATAATCGTCAAAAGTAAACGAACAGACCAAGATACGTCAGATCGGTACGCCATCTTGTTTTTTGTTTTTTTTGGTTGGTTTGGTTGGTGGTGTTTGGAGTAGTACATCATTAGCTAGAAATCTTGAGAAGGGCGACATCCCACTTCCACCCGAACAGCAATATTAAGTGCCCATACGTTTTTGTTGGGGACGATGCATTCGCTTTAAAAACGTACATGATGAAGCCGTATCCACAAAATGGTTTGGATGCCGAAATGCGTGTCTATAATTATAGACACAGCCGTGCTCGCAGAATATCGGAAAACCTATTCGGAATATTAGCCCATAGATTCAGAAGTATAGAACTTCACCCTAAAATCGTTGAAACATTAACGCTAGCTGCTTTAACGCTGCATAACTATCTACGAAATAGCTCTTCGCGAGGAATATATTGACCGACTGGATTAGCTGATTACGAAATGGAAAATGGCGACGTAGTATTAGGAACCTGGCGCTCAGAAAACACTGTTTTCCTTAACCTGCAAGTTCAAAGCACTGGACATAACAGTCGGGTGAGTGCAAAGACTGTTCGCAATAACTTCAAGGAGTACTTGGTAAATAAAGGAGCTGTTATGTGGCAATGGGAGCATTGTGTATAGACAAACAATTATTGTAAACCAAAAAGTAAGAGAAGAAAATAATATTACTGATAAAAAAAATACATAAAAGAGTTGAGTTTTTTTCACTGATTGTTCAAATAAGTTGTAAAAGGCCCTGTTGAAGACACATTTGCGTATGAAGCCACATTCAGATAAGGTGGTTGTGAGCCTGTATAACTCATGTTTGTTGTATTAGTTCTCGCGTAATCCATTGTTAATCCACCACTTTCCACCTCCAAATCGCACAAAATATCACTGATTTTCTTTTCGGCTATGGTACGTTTTCTCTCTTATCAAAAGTATTCAGCTTCTCCCCAATGTACATTGCAAAATGATCTGTTTTTTTCAAGTCATCCATTCCAGATTTTGGAGCAGGCTCTTTGAGGACTTGTATACATGTGGAAAAAAGTTCATTTCTTTCTCGGGAGCATAATTCACCTCCCCTCTTAGATGCCTTGTGCGTGGTTTTTTGAAGGAAGCTGTTTCATCTTCAGAATTTCTCAGAAATTTTTTAAAAACAAGTGGTATGAAAATTTAAACAATAGCAGGATTAATTTAAACAAAGAAAATGTTGGATGAAGTGGTGCAACATTTTTGATTGAGTTCAAAAATGTTGGGTGAGCTCGCAACATCATCCAACATCGTACAACATCATGCAACATGTTGCGTGTGAGTGGGCAAACGATCACAACATTGTTGCAACAACAAATGTTGGATGATGTTGGATCAAATGTTGCGTTCGTTTGCCCCGCGCTTAACATTTTAAACTCTGGATCATACGTTCCACATGTATACGCTCTCTTGCAATTTGTTGTCTTTTTACAATCTCGTTTGTGCTGAATTGTCCACGTCCTTTTAAAAAACTGGTATTATTAAATTCACATTCAATGTTTTTAAATATTCTTCAATCGTGAAACCTCTGTCTGCCGTTACACTATCTCCTTTTCCCCGTACACCAGGATGTAAAAATCTAATTTTAATCACAATACTTTTATCTGAAAGTGAAGCCACCTCCAGGAGCTATTCCATCTAAAATTTTCACTGTGGTGTGGGTCTTGTAATCTGAATACAACATTTTATGAACATAAAGGGATGACGGAACTTCAACTTTAAATTCCACACAATCAATAATACATCTTGTAGTTGGAAAATTTTCCTTCATTAAACTAGGCATTAGCATTTGTATTTTTTTCACATTGATCCCAACTTTAGATTCATAAAATTAACCCATGTGGTCAGGGTGTTGCTTACTGTGCCTTCAGAAGAATAAAAAAGGTATGACAGATGCTTTACGGAAAAATTTATTCGTAACTTTATCAATGTGATCAGGTAACTTTCTAGTGGTGATTCTTGATTGTTAAAGAGAATTACGTAAGTAAGAAATCCTGTAGAGTAGTTGCAGATACTATCACTGCTTAAGCAATGTGCAACAAAGTTACATTTAACTGATGATACATGTTTTAACGACCTCTCCTGGAAGTCTTTACTTGCCATGCCACCAAATCTGTTGTCGTTCTGTTTAAGTTCCACCTACGATGTTCTTCCTTCTTCAAGTAATTTAAGGCGTTGGCGTATATGTACCGAATCCTTCTGTTTCTTGTGTGGAAACAAGTCTGCACTACAGCTCACATTTTAGGGGCCTGCAAAACTGCTCTAACGCAGGGTAGATTCACGTTTCGTCACGACTCTGTCTTGCGCGAACTTTCACAGTTGATCACCACGTTTTCCAAATCTATTTCCTATCCTGTAAAGCACCTAAATAATATAAACTTTGTTAAAGCAGGTAGTCACCCCTCCAGAAAAAAATCAAAACCAGTAGGCCTTTTGCATCTTGCCACTGACTGGTTATTTCTTTCAGATTTAAATGGTGAACTTATTTTTCCTGGTTATATTGCCATAACATCGCTTAGACCAGATCTTGTCCTGTATTCCAACAACAGCAAACGTGTTATTTTAATTGAACTTACTTGCCCTTGTGAGGAAAACATGGAAACCTGGCACTCCAAAAAGCTCTCTAAATACATCCTTTTGATAAATATCATCGAGCATAATGGATGGCAAAATTTAAATAGTGTGAATTCGCACTAAAACGGGAGTACATTATATCAAAAGGGGGAGGGATCTCTTTTTCCTAGCGGTTTTAAATTACCCCTGCTATGTGTTTGAGATACAGTTTACCGTTAATTCACGAGTTAGCTCACTCGCCGCTTTCCTAGAAAACAATTATAAGAAGGTTAGCAAGGGGGCTTGGCAATTGCCTTGTCTTTGGGGGTAACGACCCCACTTATAACCCCAGTTCTGTAGAGAGGCTAAGTTGGCTCACTTAGTCTACAGGGTTAACGATCCTGCTATACCTGATGTTAGAAAGAAGCTATATAAGGGGTTTTCATTTCTATCTTTCTTGTTTCCGTGACTTTACATCCATGAAGATTACTCAACTGTCTTCAGGCTGATCCTGACCTACGGCTGGTCCGAAGGAAATGGCTGGTCCAAAGCGACAACTATTCGTGTAAGGCTGAGTGTTGGGATCTCGTAACACATGTGGAAAGCTACTGCCAGGTTCACAGGTCCTGGCGCTCGGGTGGTTGTCTGCTCATATTTTAGTTTTATATCTATTTATTTATTTTTATAGTAAATTCTTTGCTGTATTGTTGTCGTAATGTCTGTCTTCTGTTTTCATGTTGTCTGTTTTTTGTAACGATTGTTAGTTGTACACTTTGGGTTAGAAAAACGAAATAAATTTCTGGTATATTCTAGGTTAACAACAGATCAAGTATTGTCTTTGTACAGTGGCAAAGGATTGAAAGGAAAAAAGGCTTTTGAAAAGATGAAGCTATTCGATGTAGTGACAAGTAAGTAGTAACAAAATGCATCTTATACAGTCTTAATTTTTAAATTCAAAATCCTTTAAAATGTTTCAATTTATTATTCACAGAAAGTTAGAAAATTGTAGCAATACTTCGTATATTTTTAAGTGGTGTAATGGCTGTGATAAAGGATTCTTCTCGGGAAATAGTTCGAAAAGAAATAGCTGACGTTTTAAAACATGCGCCGGCGCGTGTTAAACAGACCAAAAAATCCGCGGAAGAGTAGAAAGATTAGTTTTCTAGTCATTTATTTTATTGTAAATTTTCTATTTTTTTATTTTTGCGTGGATACGTTTTTGCGAATTACACGTATTTTATTTTTAAGCAGCTATACTAAAATTGCAAGATTGTTAAGCAACTTAAGTATAAGTACTATTGGATATAAGCAACAAATCATTTCTTGGAATTACGCACATCGGTTTTGACAGGCCCTGGGTGTTAGGTAAGAATTTGACGCAAACCAACCACGTTAGTTGCGTGAGTTTTGAGCAATCTTTAAAATTATACGACTTTGTGCTAAGCAACCGTTAATCAACTTTTCTATCAATTAAGAGCGATTTTTTAATTACTCGATTACTAGGTCAAAAGTGGAGTTGCTTATATAAAAATACGCGTAACTTTACAAAACTAAATTCCGCGCTAAAAAAATATTTAAAAACCTTATTTTTAACGCTTGTTAGTATTTTATTTTAATTTTTTTTTTCTAACAGACTGTTAGTTATTTTGATAACTGCTTTCATATTTGGTTTGATCATTTTTAAGATTCACTGTGTAAATTCTTTATTCTTTTTATCACTTTTTCGTCAATCGCGACAGTTTTTTTTTCGCAAAGTGGGTAACACGTGAAAGTTAATTCATAAAAACATCGCGGAAATTTCTCCTCGTGATGTAGTTGTAACAAGAATTTAACAATAACATTTCTGATGACGAAGCATAGATCTTATTATAGTTGTTATACTTTTTAATTGAAATAAAATTAACCCTCGATAAACTTTTTGTATGTTTTTCTTTATTTTTTTCTTCCCTACAAAAATAAATTCGCGCGTTATCTTTTTATCAAAAGATATAATGCAGATGGCGTTATGTCGATAACTTCATACAATGTCGCGGGTCATAACGTTATACTGACGTCATGCCAACGTTATTTAACGTCATATCACCTTAACATCACCAAATCATGACGTCCGAAAGGACGTCTTGTAAACGTTATTATTACGTCGCTGGATGACGTCGTCGTTGAGTTCAAATATACCCATCTGATGACGTCTTCACAACGTCATATATGGTCACGGTGCGACGTTATTATAACGTCTTAATAACGTAATATTGCCACCTGGGTATTGTATTGTGTAGAGAGGGTTGTTTGGTTCAATTACCTTGAATCTAGAGACTATCCTTGCAGAAAGGGAGATCTTGCACTGCGTTTTGATCTTTAGAGGGTGTAACCTCTACAATTTTAACTTCAAGGGTCGTTAGACCAGGTCCATCAACACAGCTTGCTGTCTTGTTATCTCATAATCAATATTTACTGTTTGTTCAAGTTGTTCACACTTAGCTTGTAAATTTATTTTTTCAAAGAAATGTTATAATTTTTAAAATTTTGGAGTTCATCTTTTATTTAATCTAATTCAGATATCTCTGGTGTCTCTGTTACGTCAAGTTCTTCATCAGAAAAATTGAGCTGCAATGGTGTCTGAACTCTGCATTTTTTCCTGGAAGACGCTCTTAACATTGGTTGTTTTCGTGTTTTAAAATCTTTTCCAAAATCATTCCATGCATGTAATATTGGCTTTGCTCCATCCAGCAGTCTTTTACGTGTCCCTCCTGATGGTTTATAAACCAAACCGATGTCAAAGTGCTTCTCACATATACGAGTGCTGTTTGTAATGTTAAAACCATCAAGACTATCCTGTCGTTTAATTAAATTGCACCACGATCTCTTTGCAAAAGTTTAAAATCTCTTGGTTTCAGCAGCCGTGCTGCATTTTCAACTGCACGCAAACTTGGTGATATGAGCATGAAAGGTTGTTTTTGTATCTGGATTGGCAGAGAGTCAACACAATGGTCCCAGGAGCCTTTAGACAGTAGTTCCTCTTCACCTCTATCACAAAACAATCACTTCCCTATTGCAAATTCTTCAACTTTAAAACCGCATCAAAATGCCCAACCTCCACCCACGCATCCTAATCAAACATCAACCAAAAAGGCTGTTTCCAACATTCACCCTGGGTTGATAAACAAAGGCAATTCTTGCTATGCGAACTCCATTCTTCAAGCATTAACTGTCCTTCCAAAGCTCTGGGCTCAGTTGCCATCAGAGACTTGTTTGTTGTCCCAACTAGAGAAATCTATAGTCATGAATATGTCCCTTTTAAGTTGCTCGCGTTCGGCAATTGACCCATCAATTTTTTTGCGGTCCTTGCAAAATAAAATGCATGCTCTAGGTAAGACAGAGTTTTATTACAACAACCAACAAGATGTCCCTGAAATTTTACAAGTTGTTATTGATGAGTTGATCGGATCTTCATCTTTGGTGGACGACATTCTCTCGGTAACATTGACCACAACAACGTCCTGTAATTTTTGCTTTTATTCGTGTTCAAGAATCCAAAAGGAGCCCATTTTAACCTTTCCAACCCTTATGTCAATACCGGACTCTTTTAATTATTTTTTCCAACCTCATCAACTTTTAGGCGACAACAAGTTGTCCCCAGTGCTCGTCACATCAGGAAGCAACAGTCGAGACAAAAATATCAAATTGTGGAAGTGTTTTAGTTGTCCAATTGTTAAGGTATACATCTCCTAAATTGTCATCGTTTAAAGACAACAGGTTGGTTTCGTGCCTTCCAAAGAAACTTCACGTCTTGAAAGTACCATCCCATCCCTCTGAGGATGTGAGTTTCAATAACACATTCAATTTAGTTGCCACCATCAACCACTCCGGCACTCTTAGGGCAGGCCATTACTGGGCTTTTATCAAGGACAAGCATAACACCTGGCTTAAGTGTGACGATCGTGCCATTACTGCGGTGGATTCATCGCAACTTAACAATCGCTCAGCTTACATACTGTTCTTTAGTAGAAGTTAGCCTTCTTTTCTGCAACAAAGTAAATCCGGGGAGGAAATTTTCCTAGCGATTGCAATTTACCCCGGCTGACCATTGATTGGTCAACCCACCGTGAAAGTGGACTTTGCTCACTCCTTTCTCTTTCTTGAGACCATGTAAGAAGCATAGCATGGGGGCTTGACGTTTTGTCTTGTCTTTGGGGTTGACCATCCCACTTGTTACCCCAGTCCAGTAGGGATACCAAGTTCGCTCACTTTGGCCTTCAGGATTGACGATCCTGCTGACCCGAGTTCCTTTTAAAAGAGCCAAATGGGGTTATAATTTTTTATTTTTTTTCTATTTGTGCTAATTTTTCGACCTTAGTAGCATAAAACCTCAATTACGACGAGCTGGTCCTGTTGTTAGGCTGGTCCATTGCAGCACTGATCTGTGTAGGGCTGAGTGTTGGGCCCATTAACACGTGTAAACCACTGCCAGAGTCACAAGTTCTGGCGCACAGATCGTTGCCTGCTTTTTCTTATCTACGAATTCGTAATGAATTCCTTTGAAATTTATCCGTTAAAGGATATTCACTTTAATAAGTTTTATTTATTTTATGCACTGAATCGCTTGTTTTTATTGTCTCTAAACTGTAGCTGTTTTTATCATTGTTTTGTTTAATGTTTTCTGTTGTATTCGAAGGTTGTTCTTCTTTGTTCCTGTGTACTGTGTTACTTTAATGTTAGTCAAAGTTAAATTTTCTTAATAGGTCTGCGCAGCATCATGACCTAAGTCCAGTTGACCCGTCCCATTTTTTGCGTGCTATGAAACATCATATCTCGGCTGCGACCGGGAAGTGTGTTTAATATCTTTGCTCAGCACGACGTCCCCGAGGTTCTTGAATATCTCCTACCTGGTCTGTCATTAGACTTTCCTTTTTTTGGAAGTCTTTTTAGTATTGGCATCAAGACATCCACCACTTGCAATTCATGTCATATTACCAGCTCCTCAGAAGTTATAGCACCATGCATCCAACTTTCTCTGCACCCTACGTTACAATCTTCCTTAGATAATTTCTTTGAAAGCGAGGAGTTGTCAGACACTAATGCCTACTTCTGCCATGTTTGCAACGCTCATCAAACTGCTCTAGTTGAAAAAGAGGTAGTGTCGTGCGGTTCCCATCTCATTTTACAGCTAAAACATTTTGCCAGTGCCAACGGCCTTGTGTCAAAAATTGCCTCTCGTATTACTGCTTACCCTGGTACCATTTCCATACCTTTTACCGTAGATGGAGAAGTGAAATTTCGTAAACATTTTCAATTAAGGGCTATTATCAACCATTGCGGCAACTTAAATAATGGTCACTACACAACCATAGCCTTCGACCAAAAGGTTCACAGGTGGATGCATTGCAACGATAGAGCAGTAATTTTCTGTGATGACCGCCTTCTTAACAGTCACGAGTCATATGTTTTCTTTTTAGAAGAGCTGAGGTAAGAATATTTTAACCAGAATGAGTCAGCAAGGGGGCTTGACTACACTCAGTCTTGTCTTTGGAGAGTGACGACTCCACTTATTACCCCAGTCAAAAATAAAAACAAAATCAAATAAAAATTAAGTTAGCGAGGGGGTTTGATCATACTAGGTCTTGTCTTTGGAGAGTGACGACTCCACTTATTACCCCAGTCAAAAAAAAAAAAAAAAAATATTAGCAGGGGGGTTTGATCACACATGATCTTGTCTTTGGAGAGTAACGACTCCACTTATTACCTGAGTTAAAAACAAAGAATAACACAGTTGAACAGAAAGCGTTTAAAGTTTACTTTAGGAAGATAGGGATGTCTAGTTTCTGCTGATGACCGTCCGTGGACCTCTTCGAGGTGACCCAGCTAGACATCCAGGGTACTTAGGTTCAGAAATATGGGTCGAAACCTACCTGCCCTTGGTTAAAGTTCTGTTCATCTTTTCAAATGTGTTGTGTCCTTTTTCTTTTTCTTTTTTTCTTTTTTTTTTAATTAATTCCTTGAAAAAAGGGAGAATTGTGCTTTTAGAGGCATTTTCTCTAG
The DNA here is from genome assembly GCA_030067915.1 of Hydractinia echinata. Classification (NCBI taxonomy): domain Eukaryota; kingdom Metazoa; phylum Cnidaria; class Hydrozoa; order Anthoathecata; family Hydractiniidae; genus Hydractinia; species Hydractinia echinata. Next base: position 2,872,252 of record JASGCC010000024.1, read on the forward strand.
AGGAGTACAACCTCTAGCTCATTTCCAAAGACCTAACAGGTTGAGTTCATCATTGCGGTGGCTAGCCACCTCTTTGTAAATTATTTTCTCATCGTATAATTTGCCAAATCCTTGCAACAAGGAAGATTTTGGATTACTTCGGAATCTTTAGAGCGTATAACCTCTACATAGCCATAAACCACCTGTCTTTAGACAAGTATTATCATTACAGCTTGCTGTTTTGTCACCTCATTATCAAAATCACGAAGAAAATTAAATCGCTGATTTGTTTGCCTTTTCTTTAGGTTCTCGCCCGCCATCTTGTTTGTTTATGCAGCTTTAGCCTCGATTTCACGCCGAACAGTTATTACGCAATCGAATTTATAAATAGGAGTATTGTTCAACGAGCCGTTCTTCGAGATCATGGAAGTTTTCACGCTTAGGAAATTCAATGACCTGCCCTATATTGGCGTTACACGCCGGTCGGGAAGAGTTATACCCATGATCGACAATGTTGTCAACTTGGCAGATCAGGAAATGATTAGCCGGATATTCATAGAGAACAGGAGAACGATAGTGAGAGAAATTAACCCGCTGGGCTACGACATCTTTTTCCTCACGACGATGATGCCCAGCAAACTTATTACCACCATCGATATCATCAATCAGTTAACAACAAAGATTGCCCATTCACTGCTCAGGGTCAACATCTACAAACTTGCCGGCCAGGTCGCGGGCAACAGCGCGGCCGCGGCGGATCACCTCGACATTCTGCGGGACTTCGCGGCCCCGGCGAAGCAATCTAGGATATAACTTTGCAAACAATCTAGGCGATAAATACAATCCGAAGATATATGCAACGGAAAAAATAAATGCAACAGGAAAATAAAAAACAGTATTTTTTTCGCGAAAAAAAATCTATTTCTATGTATTTATGGTTGGTAATAAATTATTCTTTTTTTAGGGAGACGGGTAACGTAATTTTAGTCCATATAGTCGGACATGTCCCTTTCAAACGGCTTCGCATGTCGTTATATACGCCTTATATTACCATTACAAAAAATATTTGTATTCCGATTGTATTCCGATTTATTATTTGTTCACATGGCCGACTACCTGATGTCTTTAACAACCATTGTTACCGGCATGATTACCTCATTATCAATCTTGGCCCGTTTGAAATATTCAAGCATACACTTCGATGCCTTTTCCGAGCACAGGAAGAAAATACCAAGGATGGGATTGTCTATCAAAAGTTTATATTTTCGTCGTGATGTTACGTTGCAAAACCTACCGAAAATCAACGTTGCAGCAGCGTAATATTTTCGTCCTGATATTACGTTGCAAAAACTACCGTAAAGCAACGTTGCAGCAACGTAATATTTTGATCATTGCTTCTTGGTCAGCCTGTCGTTGCTTCTTGGTCAGCCGACGTCGCGACCTAAAAGCAACGTAATAGCAACGTTGCTTCAACGTCGCGTGTTTGCTGGCAAATCTGAAATCCCTGCTGACTCTTTCCTTAAATAATTGATTAATTCTGAACTTATAAAAAATTACTTTTACAATTCTTGAAAAAAAAATTATTTTTCATCATTTGTGAAAATAAATTCCGTATAATCCACGAAATTTGCTTTCCGAAAAAAGTTCTGACAATAAAGTAAGCGTTTTGCAATTTGGCAAATTCTTGTTTTTAACCTCACACAAACTGCTCCTTTTACAATTAGTAATTAGCTGTAATTCTCTGTGGTAATCTAATCGAAATTGTCTTTTAATTTTGACTAATTATAAAATAACAGTTAAGCTATCTAACTTATCAACTTATCAACTTATCAACTAATAATACCACTCTCTGTTAATCTCAACAGAGAGTTGTATTATTAGTTGATAAGTATGTTTAACTAGAATATTACATGTTTCAATACATAACTTAGTGAAGCTGTACTGTATAGGCATATCTTAATGTACATGTGTACTTTGTCCACGTTGCTGTAATTGTTGTTGTTGTTGTCGTTGTCGTTGTTTTATTTTATTTTATTTTGTCTTGTTTTGATTTAGTATAAAAAAAATATGGAATCATGCACTAAATCCAGGAATTCGCCAAAATATACACCGCTTAATGGAATACAAACAGAAGAAATCAAGAGGACTTGTATACAACAGGGTAAATTTTACGAAGATGTAGAATTTCCTGCGTTGTATTCATCACTGTTCTTTTCACACATACCAGATATGGATATAGAGTGGAAACGACCCCATGTGAGTATGATGGATTCACTGCTTATTATTCGGATCTAAAATAATAAAAAATTTAGTGGAACAAAGTAATATAAAAGTGAAAACGTTTTAAAGCCTTTCTTGGAAAAGTTATGCTTAGCTATAGAAAACAATATACCGAGGTGTCTCTTTAACTTCTAGGAACTTTGTGATGACCCGCAAATGTTTATATGTGGTGCAGGCAGAGATGATGTGAAGCAAGGAGCCCTTGGAAATTGCTGGTTTCTTGCGTCAATTGTAGCGCTGACGGGCTGTCTAAAATTATTGTCCAGAATTGTTCCAGTAAATCAAACATTGGATATTCTCGATAAACAATACTGTGGACTTGTTGTTTTTCGTTTTTGGCAATTTGGTGAATGGGTTGAGGTTGTGATCGATGACCGTTTACCAACTTCGAATGGTTGCCTTCTTTTTTTACATTCGTCTGAACGTTCCGAATTTTGGCCAGCTCTGCTGGAGAAAGCGTATGCCAAGTAAGATAATTTTAGTGAATATTTCTAATTTTTGTTTGTTTGCCGAATTTTTGTTTGTATGTGACAATTAACTCCAGAGGAACTAAACCTCTAAACTTTAAATCCAAAACTTAACTGGTTGAGTTTATCATGGTGCTTGCGCTTTATAATTTTCCTTATTTCTTAACCTAAAGTTTATATAAACTGCATCATCCCTTTATGTTATAAATATTTAAACGCTTTCGAGTACTTTGGCAGCATCAAATCTGTTTTCTAAAATCAATCAACAGTAGTACTCTTAAAATTATTAGTATAAAAAAGGAGGTAATTCTGCCAAGCCTGAGTTGTAGTTATTATAACATAATGTAGCAGTACTTTGCTTTTTGTATTTTTCAAAAGAGAAAATGTATTTCTAGGTTATATGGCTCATACGAAGCACTTAATGGTGGCAACGCATGTGAGGCAATGCAGGATTTTACTGCTGGCATAACACAGTCGTACAATATGGACATTTCACCTCAAGATTTGTATACTACTTTGTCAAATGCCCTGTTTTCCGATTCACTTGTGTGTTGTTCTATTGATCCTGACCCTAACGTACGTGAAGCAGAATTACCTAACGGACTCATCATGGGTCACTCTTATACAATAAGTGCGTGTAGACGGGTAAGTCATTTCGATTATGATTATTGTTGTATCCATGATAAGTTCAATTTCAATAAAAAAATGATAGAATTGAAGGTACTTTCGAATGTTATGAACTCTCGTATATGTAGATGTAAAAATTTGTTCATTTCGTCTGTTTCTTTGCGAAATATAAATGCAATTTTATTGTCCTAAATCTTCTACGACGACGGCTATTAAACATCTCCACAAAGATGTTCCGTATTTTATAAAACTGAATTTGTAAAAGAAGCAACATACGCAACTAAATTAATTACGTTATAATCACTGTTAATTAACTTTTATTGTTTGGTTCATTTGTCTTTTTATTCATTTGTGGATGATGCATTATTTACTGTCTGACTTTATCGTCACGGGATGAGATTTTCGTATTTTGTTTTATTTTGGAATAATGTTTTGAGATTTTTATGCACTAATGATAAACTAGTTATCGCACTGAAGCCTCGTAAAATATGACAGATATTATAACTTTTAAAGTTCTATTTCATTTGATCAGCTTGTTTTCATATAAAACAGTAAAATTAGATTTAGACTTAGAATTAAATCACAACTGTATTTTTTCTAGGTACTTTTTACATATATATTCTGTCTTAGTTTGCCTCGGTGATGTTATTACGTATTCGAAATCCCTGGGGTAATGAATGTATGTGGCGAGGAGCTTTTTCCGATGGGTAGGAATCACTTGTCTCCTTAAACAGTTCGAAGATTTCATTATTTACGCATAGACATGTTGTTTCTACTCCTTTGTATAAATTTTTACCATTCAGTTTTTTCACTTTCTCATCTGAGCCTTGTGATTTAAGAGTTTTAAGTTTAGCACCTATGATGATTCTTAAAATTCTAAATATCAAATTTTTTGTCACTTGAAATATAAAAATATCTCCATCATATTTCGACGACTTTATCTTAAAAAAAATTGCGCAAAAAGTTATCATCACGCACGAAGATTATCTAGGATAATTGAGTCTGGTCTAATATGCTCAAGATTATTGAAAACATACCTGTTATCACTGTCTGCGAAACGAGATGGTGACTACAAAAAAGTATTTGAATATTGCTATTCAAACGTTTTGAGTTTGTTGGTCATCCCTAAAAGGAATTGGACAAATACTTAATAAAAATTATGTCAGCAAGGGGGTTTGACTGCACTTGTCTTATCTTTGGAGAGTGACGACTCCACTTCTTACCCCAGTCACACAAGATTGTACAGAGTAGGACAGATGAAAAGTTATGGATGAAAGAAATGTCTAGTTCCTGCTGAAGACTGTTCGCAGACCTCTTTTGAGGTGACTCAGCTAGACATTTTGGGTACCTTGGTTCAGGAATATGAGTCAAAACCCTTGTACCCTTCACAGAAGTCCTGTCCTACTCTCTCTGTTTGTTTGTTCAATTTTTGTGCCAATTATCTCCTTGAAAAAAGGAAGAATTGTGTCCTTTATATGAGCATATTCTTTAGAGGAGCAAAACCTCTAGACTTTAAACTTTAAGACTTAACTGGTCGAGTTTATCATTGTGCGCGCACTTTGTAACTTTCATTCTTCGTTATGTTTTATTTTTTTTTTTTCAGATCGCGCAAGTGGTCGTTAATATCGCCGGAAGAAAGGATGGAAATTGGACTTGCATTTTCTGATGACGGTGAATTTTGGTAAGGACTTTACCTCAGTTTATATACTTTCCCCTGTTGTCTAAAAGGAAGGGTGGAGTCTCTCTTAACTAATTTTTTCACCGTTCGGACTACATTATCTCGGAAAAGAAAGTCTGTTTTCTACTTAGACACGTGTAGTCGCATCGATCAATAACGCTAATCTCTATTAATCTAAACTCTTTTCTCTTTCTTTTGTGCAAATAAAAAAAATTAAATGTTTTTTTCAAACATGATGGAGATAAGGTATTATTTTTGCGTCCCATGATACTATGTGAGGCAAATACGAGGCGAGCGAAAGAAAATAATTGGAAATAGAAATGCGAAGTAGAGGAGTTAAATTTCTTTAAATAAAGAAAAAATGCACTATAATATAGTAGTAAAAGAAGCTGTATGCTTGTATAAATTATTTTTTTCCTTTCATAATTGCTTTTCAAAGATTTTCATCAATTTGTACCTGATGTAAAACGCAGAATTAAAAAGTAATACTTTTTTTTCAATTAGGATTCCAATAAATGACGTGATATCAAATTTCTCATGCATTGACATATGTATGCTTCAACCAGCACCTACATCCGGACCTGAATCAAATACTTGGACTTTAATAAAACACCATGGAACTTGGAAGCGTGGTGTATCGGCAGGTGGCTGTCCAACATTCAAGGACACCTTCTTTTTAAATCCCCAGTTCAGGTAAAATTTATGACTTTGAAAAATGTTCGATAAAATAAAGAAAATGGCAATACAGCATACACACAAAAAATTCAACACCATTTTACCAGTCCTTTTGCTGTGATTTTCCTTGCAATTGAGCAACGCCTACGCCTTAAATATTTGTATCTCAAAAGTTTTGACTACTCAAATAAATATACCTTAGTAAATCTATTTTCGCGACAATTAAATTTCGTCATTTCGCGAATTTAACTTCTTTTAACGAAATGCTATAATTGCCACTGTCACAATTTAGGCTTGTATAAATTATACAAGCCTAAATTTTCGTTTAAATTTTGTCCATTCCGTCATTCGCGAAATTGAACAACTTAAAAGTTTATATAAAAAAAGGATTTTCAAAAAATAATCTATATTGAGCAAAAATTTCCATTTTTGAGTTCATAATCGACGTAATTAGTTGTGTATACCTATCTTTGTTTTAATGAACTCACATAACGCCATATATGTACTCAGGCAGCACAATACATTTTATAGACGTATTTTTTTTAAAGTTTCTTTGTGCATGAGGAATGCGCGCACTCAATTAGCGTTTTTTTATGTTTTCATGTTTCCCTGTGTTTTTTTTGTACCTCATCTTGTCTAAAAGGTCAATTTATATTTTGACCATTCCTTGTAACAAGGAAGTTTTTGCATCAATGCGGAGTCTTCAGAGAGTCGAACCTTTACATAGCCACAAGTTTTATCATTACAGCTTGCTCTTTTGTCACGTCATCATCACAACACTTACAGAATCATTTATAACCTTCTAATTTCAATATAAGATCAATGGCGCCGCATACACATAAACACCAATGTAAATTTTTTAAGCAGCTCGAGTGTAGCTCATCACCTGATTTTTTATCTCCCAATTTCTTCTGTGTATTTTGGCTCACAAGGATAACAGCAAGTTAGCTCACCATCCAAACGTTCTTCAGAATCTTTATAATCGAGCGAGTAATTAAAATAACCAGACGCATCAGCACTTTGGATATCATACATTTTGTTGCTATATATACTATGGGTATAATACGGGAAGTGCAACGGAACTATGACGTCATGACTATTAAAATTTCAACATAAGTGATAAAAATATGCTTTTTTGATCTTCTCATCTTACTCTTTTATTTTAACAACAAAAAGAAATTTGCCTCTGCTTACCTTAGTGACAGAGATGACGATTCCTCTGATGAATCTGATTGGAACATTGGCTTTATGGTTGATGAAGTAGGAAACACAATTCAACTATGTGATAGAGGTCGTAAACTTGTACTAGGATAAAAACATGCACATTATACAATAGAAATTGGTCAATCAGATAAATAAATTTCCGCGAAATCTTTTGAAATTATCGATCCGCGAAAGCTATAAAAATTTAAAACTTTTATTCTGAAAATGGCGAAATATAATTCTTGCGAAAATTTATTTTCTTAAGGTAAGATACAGACAGCATGGTATGTTGCTTAACCCTAACCGGTTCTCAAATACATTGGATGACAAACCCTTCTAAAAAACGTGAAAAGCTGAATTATATATCATTAAAATCAATATGCTGAGGCTTAGTAACTCTAACCCATTGTCAAAACAGTTTAGTTCTCTATTAGTTCTCTGTGCAAGTGTTCTTTTTGTTCAATTTAGAATAAAAGTCTCTGGGCGTGATTGTTCGGACGAATGCACTGTTGTAGTGGGTTTGATGCAGAAGAATAGAAGAAAGATAAAAAGTCTTTATGATCGACACATTGGTTTTGTTATTTACAAGGTATTTTTATACTGATTATTCTTTTTTTGAAATAGCAGAACAACAGTACACAATGTGGATGTAAGAAGATTGAATTTTAATGAAAAAGTAATTAATTTTAGTATTGAAAACAAGTGACTTTCATTTTAACTAAGTTTATGGTTATTATTGTAAAAAAGTAATGCTGTTTGCCCGATTTAAAAAGAAAAAAATCAACGTTCGCTAAATTCCATCCGAAGTTATTTATTTTCTCTCCTGCAAATTCTGTTCTTACCATAATTTCTTCCCTTAATGCTTTGCAAACCTTCCAAAACTACTAAAAAAAAAAAAGTTATTATTTTTTGATAAAGCCCTGTATAAAGCACTGTAACTAATTTTGCATGTTAATTTGTTTTCATTTGGAATTGTCTTGCAATCTAAAACAGTTTTGTCCTAGAAAAGTAAGATACATTCCTAAAAAGAGTTTTTTAATTTTTTGTGGCTACTTAAGCAGATGCTGTTCGCATAAAATGAACTTTCTAATTTTCCTTGATCGTAGATACCAAAAGAAACGAACAAGGATTTTTTGGATAATGAACGTTTCAACAAAGAATTCTTCGCAGGACACAAATGGTGCTGTAAATCGGATAAATTTACTAATAAAAGAGAATGCGTTTCAACATTTTCGCTCTTAGGCGGAGATTATCTCGTAGTACCTTGTACGTATAAAAGCGGGGAAGAAGGAGAGTTCCTTTTGCGAATATTTTTTAGATAACGCTGAATGAATTCCATAAAGCAAGTTTTGCAAATGCAAAATAATGCACGGTACCATAACTTGGTGCTTTTTGTAAGAAATGTTTTTGTAAAAATATAATTATCCTTTTTATCCGTGTTTGTTTAATTCTGATAAAATCTTAAGCACCGTTACAAATACCTAAAGCCTTTAAAGGTACCTTAAGCCCTTACAGGTAATATAAGCCCTTGCAGGTACCATAAGTTCTACAGGTACTTACAGCTACCTTAAGCCCATTAAAAAAGAGTGTTTACAAATAATTCTCCCTCCCATCTGTGATTTTTTTTCAGCTGAAGTTGCAGGAAAGTTTTTTTTTACATCGCTGGTGAGCGCTTTACTGTATCAGCGATCCACTGCATATCTGTACTAAAGTCTACTGGGATGTAAGGAGCGGTTTTACCGTCACCTTAAAGCACTTAACCTTAACGTTTTGTCACTCAGCTAGTTTTACAATAATAATTGACGGAATAAATAAAAAAGCACATTCTGATGACTCGAATTAGCGCCCGACATCTTTTAAGACCCCATCGTAATTAAGCGCCCAAGAAAAACTTAATATAAAAAAACATTACACTCTATCATTTTTAAGCAACTATTATTGCGTATTTAATTCGTCAGAGAAACACTCCATCACCCAGAGCATAATTTTTCCATTTGTCCGCATGTCCTCTCGGACATGCTTTAGCAGCATTAACTGCCGATTACGTTTATAATGACAACATAAAGATTATTTAATTTTCGTATTTTACGTGTAATGGTTACTATTTGTTAACAGATGTTTTAGCCATGCATAAATAAAAAAAAAAAACACTTTTAAGATTTCCATTTCTCCGCTTTATTTATGCTGATGTGGTAAGGTTTTTATTCAGTTTGGTATCAGTCTTCTTTGTACTAGCCAAAATTATTGTTTCTTTTTGTGTTATCTTCACCCGATTGATTTCTATTAATGCGTCGTTTGAGTTACGCTAGTTAAAAAGTGCAAGTAGCCAAAGATAGTTGTCTACAAACAACATTTTCCATATTCTTTCTCACCAATGCCGTTACGTAAGTAAACCATTTCTGTATTATAAATTTGCTTATTCATTTGGGTATTCTGTGCACCAATTCACCAAACGTCTTGCCTAATCTAAAGTCACCTGTGTGACTCCGAGTGAGGCGCATGAAAACATTTATAGTGTTTCAGTTAATATATTTCTTTAAAAAATAACTTTCCTGCAAGTTTACAACCCGTTTTCCCTTTTTATAGCAAAAACAATTGGTCAATATTATTTTATTTTGTGGAATAAAAAAAATTAAACATGACACCAAGTTCAGTTCTTAGTATGAACGCTTAGTATAGGTAAACCATGTCGCATAGTTGTAATACCCTTTTCAAAAAAACTTTATCACAATCTCGTTTAATTAAAGGAGAACTACCGATTGATAACAAGTTGTGCTTAGAATTTTCATTATAATGTGAATAGAAACTGTGTTAATTTTTTATATTTGTGAGGTTTGGTTTTCAAGATTTTAAGGTCAAAGTAGTCCTACGGTTGGCGCCATGACAATGTGGATTAAGACTTTTTGTTTGGTAAAATACTAACTTGTGTGACGTAAGTCCGCGGCGATGTAAACAAACACATTCTGATCATATTTCATATCATATTTGAAATAAATATCTTTATCAGAATAAATAATTTCAAGTTGGCCTTTGTTTCAATAAATGGCGACAAGCGTTAATACTAACTACGGATTTTTGGGGGCGAAATTTGAACATAATAAAATGCGAAATTTAAAAAAATTTATGCCATGTTGTTTTCGTGATATGTAAGAATGCAAATATGTACTTTTTTCCTTAGTTCTCCTTTAGAAACACAGGAAACAGTCCGTCGTTACGCCGTTAAGCTAAAAAAAATCACTCAGCAATATTATTTTGCGAAATAAGTTTTAATGCAAATAATAAAAAGGTGTAGCCCTACAAACTATAATCTTTGCGTCGTGTGAGTTTACCTGCACCATTACCTTACGCGCAATCGAAGATTTCCTGGATGTATAAGAACAATACCTAATACATTTAGCATAAGAATTTTTGATTAAGAATTTTATTGTAGCCCAACTTGATTAAAATTTTATAATAACATACCAAACTAATTAAAAACAATAAAATAGTAGGAATAAATAAGTGTCAGTTATAGCTAGCTGGCTTGCCTTAGCAGGGATGTTGCTTTGAAATCTACGTTCGTAGCCTTATCCTAAAATTGGTTTAAGATTTACTCATTGATAACAGTTCCTATAGAAACTGAAGAGGCTATCCTGGGTAAATAATAGTAATATATAATACATAGTTAGAAAGTGTGATGAAATATTCATCCTAACATTTAAAAACATCCAGAACATAAATATTTCTATAGATATAAATATCCATAGGAATATTTATGACCTACAAACCTAACACCTCTCTTCCAAACCAAATGGCCTTCTGGAGCCTTTTTTCGGATTCTGCAGTGATTTCGAAATTAAGCTGCGTTTAAACAAAACAAACTCTTTAAAAATTGGGGTTTTGCGGGGAATTTGCAGAAATAAAGACGCGTGCAACCATTTTGAACAAAATATAGAAACTTACAGGGTTTTTTTGTTTACTCACAATAGAAGACAGAATGTAGGGTCGTTCTTTCATCTAAAACATTCACGAAAACTTTGACGCCTTTTTCATAAGAATATCAAAATTTAACCACGCCCTTGTCATTTTCTTATTTCTCTGCAGTTCTAGAAACCTTAGTCTGATAATATAAAAAATATAGGTTATAGTGACTGTTTGACAGACGTAGGCAATGACAGGATTTTGTCTGTGCTTTTATTAAATTGAAGTTACAAGAAAGTAGTTTTGCAGAGGACATTACGGCCTCTTAATTGTCCACCGGATTAAGCGTTCACCTAGATGTAGAGCGTATCCCGTGTTGCTCCTGATTAAATTTTGAACTTATGCTGAGATTTTTTGCGCAAAACTGATGGGTGATTGCTTTAGGACAGAATAGCGAAACTTTGTATACCATAATACTTTTTTTACTAGGCGCTTCACCCGAGTGTGCCGCACGGTTTTCAACTTCTTAACAAATGCCAAAAAAAATTTAAGTCGTGCTTTAAATGATAACTTTCAAATTATTTATGATAAACATATATTTTGTCCACTTTCCAGTGAAACAACAATTGTCGACCGCCTGAGGGCGGTCCATCATCAGTTGGTTAAGGCGCAATATTTTCCTCAATATTATTCGGGTTTTTTGCATAGAGTTGAATTTTGGTGCGCAGATTCGATGCCTTTTTATCCATTGTTTTTGCGAGATGAAAAATTCACATATATGAAAATGTTTCTTTCTTTAGATTGTGTACAATGTGAGTGAGTGATGCAATCTTCCAATGCGTGTGGTGAAAAAGAAGCGAAACCGTTATTGTTTTTCTGCCCAAAATGAAGCTATTAATAAATCTTGATAAAGTTAAAAAACTGTTTGATTTGTTTTTTTGTTTTAATTGTTTCCCGTGAGTTTTCGAATTCGTTCGCAGGATTCTGTGGCTTCTAGTGCCGGTATTTTTATGTGAAAAAATACTGTTTTGGTGTAAGGTCATCTACGAAATCGTTAACGTTAGGACCAACTTCTGCGGGTTGTACAACTCGATGTATTACATATCTTTCGAATACTGCTAAAAGTGTAATTTTGTGATTGCGCTCTTTACTTTTATCTCTGTGGGAAAAGGTGGTACAAATTTAACACGCGTTATTCGATTTTGTTAGTTTCGCGTAATCTAATTTTCTCGCACATTTTGAAAAGAAATATCCCACGCACATCAAAATACTCCCGCAGTCTATTCGCAAAAAAAACTGTTTTTGCGCAACGAATTGTTCTGCAGAGCGGTTCATTTTCCCTACCTCGTCCCAGGGTTCTTCTACGCTATGACATTCAATTTTGATGTATTTCGGAGATGTTAGCGCCAAATAAAGAAGCGCTAGGGAAAAGTATTGGATAGTTTAAATTTTGCTTGCAACTTGCGAAATGCTTCCCAACCTTTTTTTTAATTTCTAGTTTTAGAAATACATATGACTAGTCGTAACCCGTATTTTTTTTCCACCGAATTTTGCCATGTTAATCAAAAGCAACCTATGGGCGTGCGACCTGCACTACTGTGTTACTTTCGCCGATACAAATAGCCACCACTATCGGAAACTCGTGTTCACATAGCGACTGACTGAATATAATCATCTCAACATACATGTTCGAGTAAATAGAAATGATCTTCCTCATCAAAGGGTAGCGTTGT